>PVKS010038481.1:0-17887 GCA_004027875.1 Aplodontia rufa
ACAAAGTGGTTGTGACTACAGGCATGTGCCACCACACTTGGCTAGGTAACATCATTCTTTCTTTTTTTGGACTGGATTTTCCTTCTTTATTTTTTTTATTTGTTCAACATAGTCTTACATATTGGGGGGAATCATTACATATTCATGCATACATGGATATTGACGTAGTAAGTTAAAGCCAATCCTAGTCCAGGATCTCCCTCCCTTCATCCATTTGCCAATTTCATGTCTCCTCTGTAATACCCTCATGCTATAATTGGAAATGAGTATATATTTTTTTCAAAATATTAATTTTTGAAATTTCTGAGTTTCTCTCCCTGCCTGTGTGCAGTTAGGCTTCTCATGGGAGTTGAGTGTTCCCAGCTGATTTGATAATCCCCTTTATCCCTTCCTCCCCTCCCTGTCTCTCTCCCTTCTCCTCCCCCACCTTCACAGTTCCCCCAGATTATGTGAAATTTCAAGTATGGTGAGTTTATTAATTAAACTTAGCTAACTTCATTCTTTTAGGATTTACTCTACCTTCCACACGTGAAAGAAAATATTTGGCCCTTAAGTCTCTGTGTTTGGGATATTTCACTCAGCATGATTTTTTCAATTTCCATCCATTTGGCTGCAAATGCCATGAAGTCATTTTCTCTAATAGCAGAGTACAACTCCATTGTATATACATATACCACAGTTTTTGAATCCACTCATCCACCAAGGGGCATCTAGGTTGGTTTCATAGTTTAGATATTGTAAATTGAGCTGCTATAAACATTGATTTTAGCTGTGTCTCTGTAATATGCCAATTCTAGTTCTTTTGGGAAAATACCCAGGATTGGGATAGCTGGGTCATAAGGTGGTTCCGTCACTAGTTTTTTGAGGAGTCTCCACGCTGCTTTCCAAGCGGCTGTAGAAGTTTGCAGTCCCACCAACAGTGTGTTAGTGTTCCTTTCTCCCCACAACCCCTCCAGCATCTGTTATTGTTTGTGTTCTTCACTTTGACTAAAGTGAGGTGGAATCTCAGCGAAGTTTTAATTTGCATTTCTCTAATTGCTAGTGAAGTAACATTATTCTTAATGGTGAGAAACTAGAATTTTTTTCCACTAAAATCAAAGAAAAGGCAAGAATGTTCCCTCTTACCACTCCTTTTTGATATTGCAAGGGAAATCCTAACTGATGCTGATAGAGAAGAAAAGGAAAGAAAGAGTATGCAGATTTGGAAAGAAGAAAATAAAGCTATCTTTGCAGATGACATGATTAGTTATTTAGAAAATCCAAAATAGTCATAGAACAATCTCCTGGAACTAATAAGTGATTACACCAAGGTTTCAGGATATAAGATATACAATATAGATGATAGATAGATGACAGATAGATGATAGTTGATAGATGATAGATAGAGATAAATTATATAATAGATGATAGATGATAGATGCATATAGATTCAAGATCTATATGAGATAAACTGCAAAACTCATAAAGTAAATCAAAGAACTAGATAAATGGATATATATTCCACGTTCATGGATAGGAAGACTCAGTATTGTGAAGATATCCTTTCTTCCCAACTGTTTCTATAGATTCAAAGCAGCTCTAATCAAAATTCCACCATACTATTTTATGGACATTGATGACCAATTCTAAATCTTATATGCAGAGTCAAAAGACCCAGAATAGTCAGCACAATATGGAAGGAAAACAAAAATCAAAGCACCTATACTACCAAACTTTAAGAATTACTATGAAGCTCTGGTAATCAATATCTGATTAACGATGAATGAATATACAAATATATCAGTGGAATAAAATAGAGAGCCCAGAAACAGGCCCATATATCATCACCTGGTCTTTGACAAGTTAGCAAAGGCAGTACCCTGAGACAAACAGTCTTTTCAACAAATGGTGCTGAAACAACTGGACATTCTTATGCCAAAAAAAAAATCTTGACACAAACTGTCCACTCTTCATGAAAATAACTCAGAATGGGTTACAACCCTAAATGTAAAATGGAAAGGTATAAAACTCCTAGAAAACAACATAGAAGCAGATATAGGTGATCTTGGATATGGCAATGACTTTTTAGATACAACACCAAGGCATGATACATGAAATAAATAACTGATAGCCTGAATCTTATTAATATTAAAACCTCCAGTCTATGGAAGATGCTATCAAGGGAATGAAAAGTCAAGCCATATATTGGAAAATATTTTTTAAAAAACACAAAAGTTAAGACTGTTATTCAACATCCACAAACTCAACAATAAGAAAATTGATAACCCTACCAAAACGAACAAAAAAAAAACCCTAACAGTACTACACCTTATTAAAAATATACAGATGATAAATAAGCATATGAAAAGATGCTCAACATCATGTCATTAGAGAATTACAAATTTAAACTGCAATGAAATATGACCTATTAGAATGCCCAAAATACAAAACATTAAACAACCACCACATGCTGGCAAGGATGTGTAGCAACACGGATTCTTATTCTCTGCAGGCAGGAATATACAATTAACAGCCACATTGGAAGACAGCTTGGCACTTTCTTTCAAAGCAATACATATTTTTCCATATGATTCAGTAATTGCACTTTCTGGTACAAACACAAATAAGCTGAAAATCTATGTCCATGCAAAAACTTTGAAACACTTAACACAATCTTACACATAATTGCCAAAACTTGAGAGCAACCAAGATGTCTCTCAGTAAGTTAATGGATAAAATGTGGTACATCCAATCAATATTATTCATTACTAAAAAGAAATGAACTTTCAAGCCATGAAAGATATGAAGAAAATGCAAACACATATTACTGAGTGAAAAAGCCATTCTGAAAAGGCTTCATGCTGTATGATTCCAAATTTATGACATTGTAGAAAAGGTTAAAGTATAGTGATGATAAAAACATTAATGACTTCCAGGATTTGGGGGTGAGAGAGATGAATAGTTTGAGAACAGAAGACTTTTTGGTCAGTGAAACTATTCATTTTAATACCCTAATCATGGACCAAGTAGGAGAATACACTTGTCAAGATTCACAGAACATACAACACCAACAGTGAACTGTAATGTAAACTATGAACTGTGGGTGATGATGTATAAATATATCATCACTAATTCCAACATACATACCATTCTGGTAGAGGGTTTTGGTAGTAGGGGTGGCTGTGCCTATGTAGGAAGAGTAGATATATGAGAAATCTCTGTACCCTCCACTCAATTTTCCTATGAACCTAAGTCTGCTCTTAAAATAATAAAATTATACTGCAAGCCAAGCATGGCAATGCATGCCTGTAATCCCAGAAGCTCAGGAGGCTTAGACAGGAGATTCACAAGCTCAAGGCCAGGCTCAGCAACTTAGCGAGGCTCTGAGCAATTTAGTGAGATCCTGTCTCAACATAAAAAATAAAAAGGGCTGGATATATGGTTCAGTGGTTAAGCTCCCCTGGGTTCAAATCCAAATACTAAAAAGAAATTAGGGTAAGATTTATTTATTTATGTATTTATTTTTGGTACCAGGGATTGAGCCCAGGGTTCTTAACCAACGAGCCATATATCTAGCCCTTTTTATTTTTTTATTTTGAGACAGGGTCTCACTAAGTTGCTTAGGGCTTCACTAAGTTGCTGAGGCTGGCCTCGAACTTGTGATCCTCCTGCCTCAGATTCCGGAGCTGCTGGAATTACAGACATGCAACATGATGCCCAGTATGCTAGGTCATCTTTATGTACAGTTTCACTTTCCATGGACTCAGTTATCTGGAGTCAAACAACAATAGTCCAAGCATATTAAGTGGGAAGTTCCAAACATAAATATTTCATAAGTTTTAAATTGCATATTATTCCAATTAGTATCATGAAATCTCATGCCATCTCACTCCATCCCTCCTGTGATGTGAATTATTCCTTTTTCCAATATGTCTCTGGTATATACAGTACCTGCCCATTGATCACTTAGTAACCATCTCAGTTATCAGACTGACTGGTTTCAAGTAAGCCTTATTTTACTTATTAATGGCCCCAAATTGCAAGAGTGGTGATGCTGGCAATTCAGATATGCCAAAAGAAGCCATAAAGTGCTCCTTTTAAGTGAAAAGATGAAAGTTCTCAACTTAATAAAGAAAGAAAATCATGCCGAAGTTGCTCAGATTTATGGCAAGAATAAATCTATCCAAAATCGTGAAGAAGGAAAAGGAAATTAATGCTAGTTTTGCTGTCATATAGCAATCTGAAAATTACAGCAACAGTGCACAAAAAGTGCTTAAATTAAATTTGTGTATATATACATAGTAAAAAGCATAGTACATATAGGATTTGGCTGTGATTTTAGGTATCAATTGGTATTTTGAAGTGTGTCCCCCATGAATAAGAAGGGTCTACTATTCTGACTACCATGTAGCTACAATGGAATTTGGGGGGAGTTTATACAGAGAACTATGAAGTCAAAAAGAAAAGGTTTCAGTGGCTGATGGAAAGGAATGTATTAGGCCTCGAGAGCATAGACATTGGGCATGTCAGTCCCACTGGCATAGTCATGAGCAGCATAAAAAATTTATTATTTCTGAATATATGTTGATATCCTTAATGTCTCTGATGTCATAACTCAGAAAATGAAGCCCTGGAGTATGGTAGGAGTATGTGAACATATACTCCCAGCATCCATTCCCCCCCTAACACTTTGCTAACAGAAAGCAGATAATTTTTCAGGTGTTTATATACTTTATACTATAAACTACTATCCCCAAACCCAGAGATTGGATAAAAATTAACCTAAGCCATTAATGTAGACTTCATTGTCTTGGAAAATAACTAGTTTTGAATTGGGAATGTGGTACAATTTCATGCAATGAGATAAAAATGGAGAACTTCTAGGAAAGTTTTTCTAAAGAAAAATCAAGGAGGAAAGTATTCCCCTCTTTCACATTGCATTATTTAATGTCTGGAACCATGGTAATCAACATATAACAATGTGAGAGACAAACAGAAGGACAAGAGTCAATATCCTGAGGATAGCAGAATAAAAATGTGAAAAGAACCTGCATCCTTGATAGTGTGTTGAGCCTTTGAGATTGAAGGTGTATTAGGTACTGATCCTCCCTAACTTTCTCTTGTTGGTATGGTCTCTAAAAATGTAGAGAAAGCAATTGACTCTTAATCCTATTCTGTGTTTGCCACCACTGTATAGAAAAAAATCTCTTAGAGTCACAAGTGTGTATTGAGGTTTCTTAAAGATACTAGTTACTTGTTCAATTGTCCTTAGCTAGGATTTTACAATAATAGTCTATTAAACACTCAGTAAAGATACCACTTCTCCTTCCCTTTCCCATTCCCATTTCTATTCCTCTAAAATTCAATTGTAGATCCATTGGGGTGGAGGTGTGGCATGGGGGAATACATGGTAGATCAGAACAGGTTATAAAAACTCACATGGTATGAGGAGAGTATACACACAATTGAGAAGGACAGCTTGGTGTGGGGCATCACAGGCCAAGCACAGTAGCAGGCTGTGGAGAGCATCCACAGAGAAGGGATATAGAGCATGAGACTTAAGATACCAAGTAAAGTGAGAACAGCCTCTTCATGGAAAGGTAGTCTGGTGTGGGGTGTTGGAGACTGAACAAGATGAAGAGAATAGCTATACATGTGATTTCTCAGAGCCCAAACATAGTGAGAAGGGCACTGACATAGAGAAGTAGCTCAGCATACAGTGAAAGTGAAGAAGGGCATGCATACCAGGGGGTAGGCTGGCATGGTAATTCAAGGCCCGAGGGAGGTGAGCAGAGCACCCGTACCTAGAGATGAGAGGACATGAGGTATCCAAACTCAAAGAGGGTAAACATGTCATCCAAATGTGGTGGGGGTAAGGAATAACCCAGCAGAGAGAGTGAAAGTCATTCAACTTAGAGTGAATGCATGGGGAATACAAACATTGTAAGAAGGGCACTGATACAGGGGGAATGCCAGGCACAAAGTATTAGAACCTGGGCAGGGTGAGGAAGTCATCCATGTTGAGAGACCACCTGGTATGGAATTTTAAAACCTAAGTGGGGTGAGGAGGTATCCATGCAGGGAGGAGGGTGAGCTTGGCAAAAAATGTTAGAGCCCGAACAGGATGAGAAGATGGATACTACATTCAGGGGGAAATCAGACCTAAGCAAGGTGAAGAAGGTTATCGTTAGAAAGCAGTGACCCCGTGTGAGAAGTCAGGGCTTGAATAGAGTACAAAAGGCATTCCCACAGAGGGAAGCCCATCATAGGATTTCAATGTCTGAGCAAAACAAATAAA
Organism: Aplodontia rufa; assembly: GCA_004027875.1. Lineage (NCBI taxonomy): Eukaryota > Metazoa > Chordata > Mammalia > Rodentia > Aplodontiidae > Aplodontia > Aplodontia rufa. The sequence goes on from PVKS010038481.1 coordinate 6,278, forward strand.
GACACCGATATAGGAGAGGGGATGGCAGTAGAGATCCTTGAAAGATGAGAAATAAACATAGTGAACTCTATGATTGCCCCATATTACTGTCTTGAAGAACCCCAAAGTTATACAGAAGGTCCCTTTAAGTACTCAACAAAATACTCATCAGTATATGCATGTGGTGAAACTACTTAAGACCAGGGAAAGAATCATCTGAAAGGATTAGAGGGGAAAACAGTTTCCATTCACAAAGGGCTGAAAATAGTGTCCAACTGTAAGAACTCATAATCCAAGGAATACTGAATACAATACTCCGGAAAGCCTTGCCTCAGTCTTGTGGAGAAATTAGCCTGATATAGAAAACCGTTCTGGACCTGCCTAAAAATGTGTAATCTGTTCCATTGAATCAGGATATTGGATTTGTGCTGTACTATTATTTTGTTTATAGGAATATTAAGGACAAGAGCAGACTAAAATAGAACCAAAAGACACAAGTAAAGTATATGAGCAACTGGATCACACTATAATGGCATTGACTCCTGTTCAACACCTGTCTCTTAACTTACCTATGACTTTGTAGCAAATTCGCTGAAATAATTAACAGAGGAAGAAACAGACTCTGGTTTATAACAGAGTCTGAAAGTGTAGTGGCATCAGCTGGAAGTTGATGGCTAGGTACTGCATTGCACTCCCCTTCAGGGGTGGTCCTGAAAGGCTGTGGTGAGGTGAAATCGTCCCCAATGGACAGAGTTTCAGGAGGTACATTTAGTTGTTCATTCTGTTAGAAAGGAGAAATATCCTAGTTTAGATTTTACATTACATCATGTCCAATGATTGAATGAATTGACTGATAATCTGGGGCTAGAAAATGATAGGAAAATTGATGGCAAAGAAGTCTGGAGGTGAGGTGTGTTTATGGAATTCTAGGCATTGACACAGAAAGAGGGATATAAATACCATGGGGAAAGACATTATAAGTAAAAAAAATGAGTATTTATTATTTTGGCCCTTTTTTCTGAGCCATGTGCTTTCCATTATAATGTTTCTATTCCTAAGTTCAAAGCTCCTATTATGGTGGCTTTTCTGCCAGGTTTGTACTCCGTGTATGCACCCTTTTCCAGCTTGTGGATTTTTTAATGGTTCCCTCCTCTCACAAGTCCCAGGGTCCTCTGTCATCCACTCTTGGTTTCTATTAACCCTGCCAATGCTATATGAAGAATTCCAGACCCATGGCTTATTCAGAAATGTGTGGCTTACTTTCCAAGTATTTGGAGATTTCCTAGTTTCTATTATTGACTTCTAATTTGATTCCATTGTGATCAGAGACACATTCTGTATGATTTCAATTCTTTTATATTTGTTGAGATTTGTTTCATTAACCAGGATATTGTCTGTGGGTGCTTGAAAACACTATGTAGTCTGCTGCTGTTGAGTGGAGTTCCCTGTAAATGATGATTGGATGCTGTTGTTTGGAATGCTGTTCAATTACCATACTTAATAGATTTTTTTGTCTAATTGTCCTATCTGTTGTTGAAAAAGGCATATTGAAATCCCCAACTAATTATGACTTTCTCTATTTATCCTTTCATTTCTATCAGTTTTTGTTTCGCATATTTTACAGTCTATTGCTTGGTGAATACACATTTAGGATTACTGTCTTATTTTGGTGAATTGATATTTTGATCATTATTTAATGCCTCAGTGCTTATAATTTTGGTTTTCGCTCTGAGCTCTATTTTATCTAATACTAGATTTTCTAGAGAAATGGAGGTTATAGGACGTGTATATATAAGGGAAGAGATTTAAATTGGTTCATATAATAATGGAAACTGGCAAGCCCAAAGTTATAAGTCTGGGCTCCCTATTCAGGTCCGCTTCTTCCTCTTTCTTCTTCTTCCTCTTATCCTTCTCCTCATTCTCCTTCTTCTCTCAGTGGTAGATTGCTTGCCTCACATGCACAAGGCCCTGAGTTCAATCACCAGTGCTGCAAATAATAATCATATAAAAATCAATAAATATATAGTAACAAACAGATTAAAAGCAAAAGAACAGATAATAGATAGAACATGCTAATATTGTAAAAAGGAAACTAGAATGGCTACATTAATAAAATAGAAAGTAGGTTTAAAAAAAGTCTATAATCAGTTAATCAAAGGGACATAATAATCCCAAATGCTTATGCAACTAATGACAGAGCTTAAAATATATGAAGCAAACACTGAGAGAAGGAACCACAGGGTGGGGGAGGGAGAGGATGGGGACTACTGGGGACTGAATAAGAATAAATTACATTCCTTGCTACTATAATTGGTCAAAATAAATTCTATTATAATGTAAAACTAAAAAGAACCAATAAAAAAACTACAAGGAAAACTACAATACTCAATTATAATTAAAATTTTCAATATCTCACAATAATTGATAACTAAACAACAATTGATCAAGGATATAACAGACTTCAACTGTACTATTGACCAACTTGACCTTATTTATATTTATGGAACTCTCTACCCAACAACAGAAGAATGCATGTTCTTCTCAAGTTCATGCACAATAGTTATCAAGATAGGTCTTATTCTGGTTAGTACAAAGAAAGTTGTCAAGAAATTCATAAAGGTTTAAGTTTTACAAAGCATCTTCTCTGACCAGAATGATATTTAATTGGAAATCAATAACAGAAAGGTTGATGGAAACTCCCTCATATATTTTGAAACAAATAGTACACTGAAAAGTAATCCATACATCACAGAAAAATTAGAAAGTGTTTTGGGCTGAAGGAAAATGAAAATACAGTGTATCTAAATTTGTAGGCAATAGTTGAAGCAATACTTAAGTTATATACTAAACACATGTTACAAAAAAATGTATCCAATCAATAGCCTCACTGTGTACCTTAAGAAACTAGATAGAGGAGCTGGAGCGGTGGCTCAGCGGTTTTGGCACTTGCCTGGCAAGCATGAGGACCCGGGTTCAAACCCCAGCACCATGTACACAACTAAGTGTTGGAGCAACTAAGGCCATGTGAAAAACTAAATAAAATTGTTTCTCTCTTTCTCTGTTTCTCTCACTGTCCCTCTCTCTTTAAAAAAAAAACTAGATAGAGAAGAGCACATTAAATCCAAAGTAAACAGCATAATAATAATAATAATAATAATGATGATGATGATGATAAAAGCAAAACTCACTGAAATATAAAACAAAAACAGAGAAAATCAATGAAACCAACAGGTGGTTCTTTGAGAAAAATTCAAACTGAACTTGTAGGGGCTGGAACAGTGGCTCAGCAGTTACAGTGCTTGTCTGGCATGCGTGAGGACACAGGTTCAAACCCCAGCACCACATACACAACCAAGTGTCTGAGCAACAAAAGCCACATGAAAAACAAAATAAAATTGATTCCGTCATTCTCTCTCTCTCTCTCTCTCTCTCTCACTGTCTCTCTCTCTTTTTAAAAAAACTAAACATGTAGTGACAATAAGCATATTAGTGTTCCTTTGGATAGGGGCTGGCAAGGGGTGAGCAGGAGGAATAACAAAAAGGCACAAGAATATTTTTGGAGGTCATGAGAATTTTCATTACCTTGATTGTGGTGATGGTTTTTATGATTGTACACAAATGCTGAAATTTACCAAATTGTACACATTAAAAATGTATAGTTCCTTATATATCAATTATACCTCAATAAATAGCATGATTTTTTAAATTAGAGCCAAGTTTCTCATAACTAAGGGAGATAATTACAGATATGGATAGGAATAAAATGTTGGTTTAGAATTGAACTTATTGTACCTTTTTCCCTGAAGATTCCTCAAAAGACTAGGAATGCAACCACCTTATTATCCAGCTATCCCACTCATTGTTATTTATCCATAAGAACTAAAATCATCATACTACAGTTATATATGCATATCAATCAATATTTATAGCAGTAAAATTCACAATAGCCAAATTATGGAACAGCCTAGATTTCTGTCAACACATGAATGGATAAAGAGAATGTGGTGTATACATACACAATGGAGTTTTATTTAGCCATAAAGAAGAAAAAAATCATTCCATTTTTGGTTCAAGGATGGAGATGGAGAATATCATGCTAAGTGAAAGAAACCAGACTCAGAAAATCAAGGTTTGAATGTTTTCTCTCATATGTGGATGTTAAAGAGAGACAAAGAAAGAAAAGGAATCTCACAAAAACAGAAGTGAGACCAGAGTAGAGAAAGGAGATCAATAGGAAGGGAGGAGGGTAGGGTATGGGGAAGTACTGGGGAATGGAACTTATCAGATTATGCTATGTCCACATACAAGTATACCACAAGAATACTGATTTTGTACATAATTATAATGTACTAATTAAATAGTAATAATAAAATATAATGGGTATTAGTAGAGTAGAGAAAGTGAATCTAGAGGAGAGATGAGAGGAGTGAAAGGAAGGCTGCAGACAAATGAGATTGATCAAATTATGTTATATAAAAGTACAAATTTGGCATGACTCCCACTATTAGGTATAGATATAATGCACCAATAAAGTAATAAAAATAACAGTAATTGACTGCCTAGAGCAAAAAAAGATAAAGGAAGAGGAGAATTGGAGTTATTTGTGTGAATCAGTAGAAAGAAACAAAGAGAGAAGTAAACACAGGTGTAAATGTGTACATACACACATACACATATCTTTTCTTTCTCTGCCCACTGAAAGAGCTTGAAACAATGGCACCTCAATATCAGTGATCACACCCAGTACACACCTTATACTAGTGTTTGTACTAGTACTTTTTTGTACTAGTATTTCTTTTTTTTAAGAGAGAAGGACAGTGAGAGAGACAGAGAAAGAGAAACAACTTTATTTAGTTTTTCACATGGCCTTAGTTGCTCCAACACTTAGTTGTGTACGTGGTGCTGGGGTTTGAACCCAGGTCCCCGTGCTTGCCAGGCAAGCGCCAAAACCACTGAGCCACCTCTCCAGTCCTGTACTAGTATTTCTAAATACCATTTTTCACTCGAAAAAATGAGGGTTCCTGGAAGTACATAAAGAATGATGAAAGCATGTCAATTGAACATAAGAGCCAAAATTCAGGTACTCTTATCTGGGATTTTTTTATATAAATAGATATTGTAACATACTGAAAATATGTAACATACTGAAAATAGGAATCCAAGAGTCCATATAAATAAATAGAAAAAAGTATGATTGGGATAACCACAGAATTTTAAAGTACTCTCCCAACAAAATACTTACTAATTTACAAATTTTATTGTAGGAAAGTCTGGAAAATACCATCTTTGTCAAGTGAAAATCACAAGTAATAGGAAATTGTGCACAACCTGATACAATGCAATAACAAAAAAAATAGTATTCTAGTGGTATTCCTGCAAAGGATGCATACTCTGACCCTAATCAAGAGGAAACATCAGATAAACTGAATCTTTACAAAATAATTAGCCTATATATTTAAAAGTGTCAAAACTATAAAAGTCTAAGAAAGTTAATGGAACTGTTCCCAGTGGCAGAACACTAGGGATAAATAATAACTAAACATGTAATATATGATTTTAAATGTATCCTCTTACTATAAGGGATGATATTGGGACAGGATGTAAAATGTAATTGGTAACCAAGGATTAGATACTAATAACACATTATTAATGTTAATTTTCTTATTTTTATTTTTGTGTTTGGATTATATGGGAGAATATCCTACCTCATAGAAAATACATTCTTAAGTATTCAGACAGAATTTGAGAAATATCAAATGATACAAACTTCCAGTTAGGAGGAATAAGTTCAATAGATTTGTTGTAGAACATCGTGTCTACAGTTAATAACAATATATTAAATAAAAATGCTAAGAAAATAAAAGTTAAATATTCTCACTTCACATAAATGATATGTGAGGTAATATATATGCTGATCAACAGTATTTAGCCCTTTCACAATGTATATGTATTTTAAAACATCATATTGTACACTATAAATCGAATACTGTTTTATTTGTCCAATTAAAAATGAAAACAAACCAATAAGAAAACATATATAATATGAACAGCATCCCCAAATTATCCTTCATTGTCCCCAAAAGGTAAGTGTTATTCTCTGTGCCCCCCCAACCCCAGTTCTAGGGATCAAATCCAGGACCTTGTGGATGCTAAGCAATCACTCTACTACAGAGCCACATCCCCAGTCCATAAAATTGCTATTCTGAATTTTATCATCAGAAATTTTATATACCTGTTTTAAACCTTAGTATAAATGAAATCATGCCACAAAAAAGTACTGAGAAGTTATGGGGTATCACATTAACAACTTTATTTCAAATCATTCACGGTGAAAAAAAAGTTCTGTACTATCAGATACTTTTTAAATTTACAAATGATAAGCCCATCAAGGGGCTGGAGCAGTGGCTCAGCGGTTTTGGCGCTTGCCTGGCAAGCACGAGGACCTGGGTTCAAACCCCAGCACCACATACACAACTAAGTGTTGCAGCAATGAAGGCCATGTGAAAAACTAAATAAAGTTGTTTCTCTCTTAAAAAATATATTTAAAGAATTAAAGTAAAATATTTTTTTAAAGAGAGAGAGGGACAGTGAGAGAGAATCAATTTTATTTAGTTCTTCATGTGGCTTTTGTTGTTCCAACATTTCATTGTGTACATGGTGCTGGGGTTCAAATTCACATCCTCCGGCTTGCCAGGCAAGTGCCATAACTGCTGAGCCACTGCTCCAGCCCAAAAGTAAAACATTTTAAAAATTGAAGGAAAGTATCATTAAAATGTCTCATTGGGTGGAGAAGGGCAATGAAGATTGATTGATTGATTGATTACTGGAGACTAAACCTAGAGGTGCTTTAACATTGAACTATTTCCCCAGTCCTTTTTAATTTTTTTTTAAATTTGAGATAGGTTCTCACTAAGTTGCTGAGGTTGGCTTTGAACTTACCATCCTCTTATCTCAGCTTTCCAAGCTACAGAGATTACAGGTGAGCATCATCAGGCATGGCAATAAATTATTTTCATAATGAAATGGAAAATCTACTATTAAAAGTAAAATAACTAGGGTTGGAATGGTGGCTCGGTGGTTACAGCACTTGTCCAGCATGTGCAAGTACACAGGTTCAAACCCCAGCACCACATACACAACTAAGTGTCAGAGCAACGAAAGCCATGTGAAAAACTCAATAAAAATTGATTCTGTCTCTCGCTCTCTCTCTCACTGTCCTTCTCTCTTAAAAAAAAAAAGTAAAATAACTAAAATTTTAAAATCACTAGACAGACTCAATAGCAGATGTCCATTGACAGAATTTAGAAACCAGCAAGTGATTATCCAATCTGAAGTTTGAAAAATATAAATTGAAAAAAAAGAGTCTCAAAAATTGCATGATACTACTCACCTGCACGCCCATATTTATTGCAATAAGCAAGATGTTGAAATAGCCCAAATACCTATAAACAGAATAGACTTTTAAAATGTGGTACATACATACAATACAATATTATTGAGGTTTTAAGAAAAGAATAAAATCTTACCATTTGCAACAGCATGGATAAAACTGGAGGGCTTTATAAATGAAATAAAAGAATCACAGGACAAATACTGCATTATTCCCTTTACACAATATATCTAAAATAGTCAAACTCATAGAAGTAGAGACTAGAATGGTGGTTGCAAGGAGATGAGGAAAGAAAAGAGGAAAAGGAGAATTGTTGCTCAATGGGTATAAAGTTTCAGTTCTGAAAGAAAAGTTCTAGATATTTGCTGTACAACATAGTACTTATAATTAACAACATTGTATGTTGTACTTAAAATTTATTCACAGGGTAGATCTCATATTCAAGATTCTTCTCACAGGAGGGAAAACAACAAAGGGACACAGGAAATTATGGGAGATGATGGATATTTTTATTATGGAATCATAGGTGCATGCACGTGTCAAACTCGTCAAACTCATCAAACTGTATGTATAAAAGATGTGAAGTTTATTATATATCAATTATACCTCAAAAAACAATTTTATCAAGAATTTTAATTATCTTGATGGATGTCAAAAAGAACATTTGAAAAAATCCAACTCCATTCATGATAAAAATTTTCAACTATAAATAGAAGATACCTGCCTCAACCTGGTAAATGATATATGTAAAACCCTGTAGCTAATATCATACTTTATGATGACAATCTAAATTTTTTTGCCCCTCAGATAGGGAACAAGGTAGGACTATCTACTCTCACCATTGCTATTTAATAGACGTTCTAGCCAGTGAAATCATGCAGAGAAAACAATTGCAAAATATCCAGATTAAAAATGAAGATAAAAAGCCACCTTTATTCCAGGGCAACATGATCCTTATTTAGAAAATTCCAGTCTACACAGAAAAAAAATCTGATCTAATGAATGAGTTCAAATAAAGTCCCAAGATATGAAGTTGGCATGGTTAAAAAGCAAGTATATATCCGTAATACTAGCAATGAACAATTAGAAAAGGAAATTAAGAAAACAATGTAATGGATAATAGCATTATAAAGTTCAATTATTTGCAATGTATTCAACAAAAGAAGTGGAAGATTGGTACATTGAACATAATAAGACATTGTAAAGAAAAATTAAATAAAATCTACACACATTCCATGTTCATGTATTGGAATAATCAATATCATTATATACTAAAATTAATTTATAGATTTATAGATTTCATGCAATCCTTATCAAAATCTCAGAAGGCACTTTGTAGAAATTAACAAACTAATCCTAAAAATGTATATATAAAATTAAACAACCTGGAAAACACAAAAATAAGTTGAAAAAGAATTAAAAAGGATTAATACTGCCCAATTTCAAAATTCACTAAAAATTACAGTCAAGGGCTAGAGAGGTGGCTCAGTGATTACACGCATGCCTGGGGTTTGAACCCCAGCATCACGTACACAATGAAGTGTCAGATCAATGAAAGCCACATGAAAAACTAAATAAAATTGGTTCTTTCTTTCTCTCACTGTCCCTCTCTCTTTAAAAATAAATAAATAAATAAATAAAAATTAGTCAATAAAGTGTATTACTCAACATCCAAATTACTAAATTGGCCTGGGTACCTGTCAACTAATGAGTGGATAAAGAATATATATATGTATATATTCCATATATGGAGTATTATCTACCTATAATGAAGAATGAAATTATGTCGTATGTGGGAAAATGGACATAATTGGTGATGAACATGTTAAGCAAAATAAACTGGACTAGAAAGACAAATATCATATATTTTTTCTTATATGTGTAATCTAGGAGCAAAAAAGATAACATAAATGTAGAAAAAAGTGAAGAGTAAGTAGATCAGAGGGAGGGAGAAGGGAGAATAAGTGTGGGTAATGGGATGAGTGGTTCAACTGAAATAAATATATGCATATGTGAATATAACACAATGAAACAATGAAGCTACCTATTCTGTATAATTAATATGCATTAATAAAAATTTGGTGGGAAAAGTCAATAATGCCCACAAGCAAAAGAAGGAGGAGGAGAAAAGTCAAGAGGGGAAGGAGGAGAAAAGAGAGCAAGAATAATGTTGACATAAGTATAGACATACAGACAAGTAGAACACAATTGAGAATCCAGAAATAAACATTTACATTAATGTTAAATTGATTTTAGACAAAAGTGACAAGGTAATTCAGTGGGGGAAGAGGGAATGATTTTCTCAATAAGCAGAGATGATTAAATAATCACATGTAAAACATAAATTCATGCCTATACTAAAAGTAGTTCAAAATGGATCATAGATGTAATTATAAGAGATAAAACTATAAACTTTTTTGATAGTCCTGGGGTTTGAACCCAATGTTTGCACATGTTAGGCAATCACTCTACCACTGAGTCCCAGCCCCTATAGGCTTTTTAGAAGACAACATAAGTAGAAAAATCTTCATGGCCTTTGATTAGGCAAAGTTTTCACAAATATGATATCAAAAGCATGATTCATAGAAGAAAAGTTTTGTTAAGTTGGGTTTCATTAAAACTAAAAACAATTTCACTTCCAAAGGCACTTTTAAGGAAATGAGATCACAAGTCAGAGACTGTTTGAAAAACTTGCAAATTATATGTCACATAAAGGACTTATATCTGGAATATATAAAGAATGCTTACAATTCAATAATATGACAAACAATCTAACTATACAAATGAGCAAATTATTTGTACAGACATTTCACCAAAGAAGAGATGAGAATGGCTAATAAGTACATGTCAAAATTCTAAACATCATTAGCCATTAGGGAAATGCAACAGCTATAATAAAAATGCAGACAATAACAAATATATAAAAGGATTTTGAGGAAGTGAAAACTTTACACGTTGGTAGAAATAAAAAATAATGCAATCTCTTTGGGAAACAGTTTGGCTATTTCATAAAAAGTTAAATACAAGTTTACCATGTCATACATTAATTCCACTCTTAGATATATATGTATGAGAAATGTTTTTTTAACTGAATCAAAATCGAAAGAAGCATGAAGATAAATAAACTCACTCTTACAGTTGAAGAATTCAATATTCCTCACTCAGTATTTAGCATACCCATAAACGGAAAAGCACCAAGGATATAGAAGAACTAAGATGAGCACTACTTAAATGTGTTTCCCTGAATGTGGCATGTTTAGAACAGTCCACTCAATAGCAGAACACATTATTTTCAGTTGCACAAAGAACATTCACTAGGAAAATCTATATCCTATGTCATTTTAAAAATCTTAACAAATTTAAAAGAAGTTATACAACGTATGTTCTCAGACAATAACTGAAAATAGAAATCAATAAAGAAAGATAACAAGAAAGTATTCACTTATGAACAAAACACTTCTAAATAATCCACAGGTCAAAAAGTATCAAAATGAATTAGAAAATATTTTAACTGCACAAAAGTGAAAATGCAACATACTGAAAATTATATGATGATTAAAAAATAGCTCACAGGGAAAAATGTAGTATGCTTTTGTCAGAAAAGAAGAAAGTTTTCAAATCCATAATCTAAGTTTGCACCTCAAAAAACTAAAAAAAGAAGAGGAGCAAAATAAATCCAAATCAAGCTAAAGAAGGTAAAAAGGTTGAGAACAAAACTAAGTAAAATTTAAAATCACAATACGGGGGCTGGCATGGTGGCTCAGCAGTTACGGGTGCTTGCACAGCATGCACAAGTACACGGGTTCAAACCCCAGCACCCATGTACACAACTGGGTGTCAGGGCATCGAAAGTCATGTGAAAAACTCAATAAAAATTGATTCTTTCTGTCTCTCTCTCTCTCTCTCTCTCACTGTCCTTCTCTCTTAAAATAAATAAATAAATAAAACCACAAAACAATGCAGAAAGTCAAAGAAAGCAAACACTTGTTCTCTGAAAAGGTAAATAATATTGACAAATCTAATAAATCTGACAAGAATGACCATTGATAAAAGGAAAGTCCAAATTATCAAAATCATGTGTGAAAGTGGACATATCACTATAGAGACTCAAGATACTGTAAGAAAAATTAGGGAATATTTCAAGTAACTCTTTGCACATAAATTTAACAAATTAGAAGAAATGGTCCAATTTCTCAAATATCACAAACCACCAAAACTTCCCCAACTTGAAATAGATAACC
>PVKS010038482.1:0-17889 GCA_004027875.1 Aplodontia rufa
TATAAAACAAAATCAAGCTGGAGAAGTGGTTCTCATTATAGTATAATGCTGATTTTTAAAATTTTTTTTATTTTTGAACAACAAGTTTTTAACAAAATAATATAAAATGTGTATAGATTCTGGATATTACAATTACCCCCAGGAGTGCCCCCCCCCCCAATTACTTACCCTTATCCCTCCCTTCCCCTTCTCACAATATCTCTAAAAATGGATTATGTTGTATAGCATTATACCTTATCTGGATTTAACACATGATAATAGACCAACTTTCTCACTGGCCAGGGTCTAGTCCCAACCTCCACAGATGATTGGAGACAATAGACCATTAGTTCTCTGGGTTAAGCTGATTTTACTCAACATAATTTCTTCCATAGCCATCCATTTACCTTCAAAGGCTGCAATACCATTGTTTCTAATTGCTGTGTAAAATTCCATGGTATATATGTACCACAGTTTTTGGATTCATTCATCCAGTGAGGGACATCTGGGTTGCTTCCATAGTCTAGCAATAGTGAATTGAGCTGCTATGAACATAGATATTGCTGTGTCACTATAATGTGCTGATTCTAAATCCCCTGGAAAAATACCCAGGAGAGGAATAGCAGAGTCGTATGGTGGGCTCATCCCTAGTTTTTTGAGGATTCTCCACACTGCTTTCCAGAGAGGCTGTACCAGTCTGCAGCTCCACCAACAGTGTGTTAGTGTGCCTATCTCTCCACAGCCCCTCCAGCATCTATTATTGTTTATTTTCTTCATCTCTTTAATCCGTTCATCCCGCACTTTCTTTTCAGCAGGAATCAACTGAGCTGTCCCCATTCAGAGGCCCTTCCCTGGGATGGCAGAGTTGAGAATGCTGCGTACACATGAAGACTTTACAGAAATTACTCAAGCCCGGAAAGCAAGAAACATCTCCATATGAGACTGTGATTAAATGTGAAATGATTGCTAGAATCACTGATGTTCAAAAAGGGAAGAGAGGCTTGTTGCTAATGGCATTTATGCGAGGCTTTCTGAAGAGAGCGATGATTGAACAGGTCCTTGCAGAACCTGAGAATAGCAAGAGAGGTAAAGGATGAGGAGAGAGGACCAATGAAGGACTGAACCCTGGGGGCAGGTAGAAATGAACACTGTGTGTTCAAAGGACCATAAGTAGATACAGTCTGTGAAATCAGCGGAGCCAGATTGGAATCTCTTTATTGGAAATCTACAGTTTCATATTATAAAGCATGTATTTCCAATCACCTAATTTCCAAAGAGATGCAAAGCAGATCTTTGTTCTTAACATTTCTTTCATTTCAAATAGCATCAAGGGTTAAACTTGTTCCTTGAACATTTTCATACAAAACACATTATTTCCAATCAATGGTTTTCCCCTGTCTGCGGGATTTTGGATGAGGTGAGGTCATTTCATTTCTCATACCACGCCTCATTCATGAAACTCAGGAAATCTCATTAAATCCTAGGCGTCCTGAGACATCAAATCTAAGGATGTAGAAAGGGATGGACGGCCAAAATGAAAATTTTCCACAGATTTTAGCTCCAACAACACAGAGATGGGGCTTAAGCTGATAAAGAACTAGCATTCTGGTGACAAGCGAGGTATGTCATGCTGTCAATCAGCTGAATGACCTCATGCAAATTACCTTATCATTGTAAGCCTCAGGGTCATCCTCTGTGAGATACAGATATGATTCTCTCACTCTTGAAGTTGTTCATTTATTTATTATTTTTCATGTGCTCATGCAACCTAGCACCTTATAGGTGCTCCTGGATGCTGGGAATTTTACTGTGAACAAGATAAGTGTGTTTGGAAATTTTCCTGCAATGCACTGGCAAAAACAAAAAAAAAAAGATATGTGTGTGTGTGTGTGTGTGTGTGTGTGTGTGTGTGTAATAGTGAATAACTGATAATATGTTGTCTGTTACACCATGCCAGAAACCTTATAACCTGGAGCAACTCCCTTAACCATACTGAGACACAACTTTCTTATTTTTGAAACAAGAAAAATAGAATACAGTACCACAACAAATATGGACATGCAGGTATCTCCTTGGTATACTGACTTCATTTCCCTGGGTTGTACACACAGATGTGGAACAGCTGGATCATATGGTAGACCTATTTTTAGTGTTTTGAGGAACCTCTGCACTCTTCTCCACAGTGGCTGTACGGATTTACATTCCCATCAACAGCTGAGACAGGGAGTCAGCCTAGGTGTCTATCAACAGATGAATGAATCCTGGAAATACGATATACAAACCCAATGGAGTATTTTTCAGTTACAAAAAAAGAATATAGGGCTGGACTAGTGGTCCATCAGTTATTGTGCTTGCCTGACATGTGGGAGGACCCAAGTTCAAACCACAGCACCACATACACAACTACATTTCAGAGCAACAAAAATCAAATGAAAACCTATAAAATTGATTCTCTCTTTTTCTCTCTCACTGTTCCTCTCTCTCTTAAAATAAATAGGAAGAAAGAAAGAATATAATCCTGTCATTTGCATCAAAATGGATGGAACTGGACCATAGTCTGACAAGTGAAATAAGCCAGACACAGAAAGACAAGTTCCACATGTTCTTTGTCCTATTTGGAAGCTAAAAAGTCAACTATAGAATAGTGACTACTAGAGATTGGAAATAGGGGAGGTGCAAAAATGTAATTTGGATTTGATCAGTGCATGCTATATGAAGGTGCAGAAATAACGCATTGAGTCCCATTAATATGTACAATCAATAAAAATAAATAACTAAAGAAAAAGATACCAAAAAAAGAAAGGAAAGGGAAGAAAATCATAATATAGGACCTCAAAAACCTTTCTCAGCTCCTACCTGCTTGATTCTCAGGCTCATTAGCTCTCTTAAATCTTCTGGGAGACTTAAAGAAATGGGAAAAAAAAACAATCCCCTTGATTTCAGGAGAGCAAAGGTAGAGGAAAAGTCAGTGATGTAGTTTCTGTACCCACTTGCTTTTATATTAAAAAATGGAGCATCTTACTACACAACCAGACTATCAACAAACATGGACAATGATACCTAGCACAGGCAATATGATTATACATGATGGTTTTTTATCTTTTACGATTTTATTTTAAAAACTAAGTAGGCATAAAATAATTTCTTGGTGGCATCTATATGACAGGCATTACTAAACTGTGGGACAGTTGGTTCAATTCCAAGTTCTAGAAATTCCAGGAATTCATATCCAATCAGCTTGTAAATATGGCTGCATTACAGAGTGAATTAGAACATAATTCAGTGACTCATGTGGAGACTGTCGTCATTAGGGTTCCAATCACAAGCAGACTTAGTGAAAAATGTTCTTTATGTCTGTAGGTGGAGGTTTCATGAGACACTCAGAAAACCTATTTCAAGCCAACCAATTAATTGATCAGTCACTTGATGAAAACGTGCTGTTATTAATTCAGCATGAAGCATAGAATCAATGACATGAACATTAATTTATGATCTAAAAATAAGCAATCAAGAAGACTTCATTCACAACTCACCATTTTTCAAATGTGAAGTAAATGTCATAATAAAATCATAGAAATGGTAGGCACCACTATTTCCCAACAAAAAGTTAAACCAAGAAATTAATTTATACGCGTTTGTTTAATCCTTACAATAACATTGAGTGAAGTATTATTCTGTCTACACTTTAGAGAGTTATTTCAGAGAATTTCAGTAACTTTTCCAAGGTCACACAGCTAGCAGGCAGATGGAACCTGGAAATTTTCACTCCTCTTTGTTAGTGATGGGTGCCAGATGACTATGCTAGAAATTCTTTAAGTATAAAAGCAATTCAAGAGAATATAAATGAGTCATCCCTGGACTTGTTAGCACAGAGACCTTCATTTTCAACATTTACATTTCAAAAGACTACATGATAAAGAAATCATTTGCTATTGCTAGATAAGTGCTTCTTTAAGCAGGAAACTCAGAACCCATTAAAAGAAAGAAAGAAAGAAAATACACCAGCTCTAATTTCCTGTCTAGATTAGACAGCCTCAAAAGACACTTAAAGTTTTGGTATTGAAAGCAGGCTGCCCAGCATTTTCTGCAATCTCCAACAGTTTGCATTTTAAATCAAACAGCTGCCTATTTGACATAAATCAAAGTAATCCATAAATTATAAAATGGGAAGACCCTGTATTATTTGCGTCCATGCTGTTAATAATGTCCTGATATCTTCTAGAATGTACATTTTTTATTGTCTGTTTCTCCCCACTACAATTTGCCTCTTTTGGTGCGGAAAGTATTTTTGGTCTGCTTTATTCAGTATCCACACTTCCTTAAAAAAGGCTTAATTTAAAATAGTAGATATTTACTATATACATGTTCATTAGTAAATGAAAAAATGGATTGCTATGACTGGTAATCCATTGAAGAAAAATGCTATCCAGTTTCTTGTAGTGTGTCTTAAAACTGTCGTATAACTCAGGAGCCAAGTTCCTCTAAACCAGTTATTATATACATGTATCTAAAAAATTTACAATTTCATAATATCCAAGACAAATATAACACTGTTTCAAGTATTGCATTCCTCAGGAAATCAGACAAGCTACAAATTTTGAATGGTCACAATATTTAGACTACATCAAGGAAAAACCATCAGTAACAATGGCTTCCAATTTCCAAGCCTGCCCCTTATAGATTTGTATATTTAATACATGCTCCTCCTGCTTTCAAAATGAGTGCCAACAGCTTTGCACCCAAAGAGCTTCCTCAGTCTCTGGAAGGGTTTCTCGTCTTTTTGTTTTATCTTGAGGAGCCCTTGAAAGGGTCTTAAAGCTACTAGAATTCTTTTAAAGCATCCCTACAGACAGCAGATGTGATGATTTAGGAGACAACCCACTTACTTGTCTGCCTGTCTTCTGAGGGGATGAACTTAAACTGCTAATGTACCTTGGACACTTTGGTATTTGAGGACTTGCCAGGGGAGCTAATTTTTTTTCTTCCCCCAGTGTCCCTTTCAGGCTATGTAATAAGAATTTCTAGCCTATTAGGAGGATTTCTTAGAAAGGAGCCCTCAGCCCTTTCTGCATCTTAACCTTTCTGTCCCCTCTACCCTAGAGAATAGTAGTCACTAAAAGTTAAAGTCCTCCTCACTGCGCGGTGGCGTAGCTTAGCACTGTGGAAATCTCCTTTTCACTCACCTAAGGGTCCATTGCCACAAGATCTGTGAGGAAATTATTTCAGTGCAGTGATTTCAAGAGGTAAATCTCTCACATGTGGGGCCTCTGACTTTTATCCAAGTCACCAATGACAAAAAGAAAGAAATGGTAAGAAAGGCAAAACATGGTCCAGTTTGGATCTACATCCTCCAACTAATATTCTATTGGTGAAGAATTAGTTATAAAGCCACACCTGGAGGCAAAGGGTGGCCTGGAGGACAGAGCCTTTAGCTGAGAATCTGCCTTTCACGAAAACTCCTCAATGGAAAGTGTGCATAATTTGCATGTGTATGTGCGTGCGCATGTGCACACACACACGCACATTTGTGTGCATGTGACATGCCCAGATTCCACTTCCACCATGAAGGCAGATGTGGTTTGCAGGTGCCTGGCCTCTGTGCTCTTTGGTCCTCCAATTCTCTAGTATGTTTGGTGAGAAGCCCTGAGTAAGTCTGCAGGTGTCCCATTGTCCTATTGGGGACTAGGTGAGTAAGTTAAGTTCCCATGGAACTGGAATAAGATGCCCGTTTGGGACCTCAAACTCAAACTGATTTTACCATCCACCTTTACCAAAAATGCATTTAGTGTTTTGTTTTATTTATTTATTTATTATTATTTATTTTAGAGAGAGAAAGGGATAGTGAGAGAGACAGAGAGACAATCAATTTTATTTAGTTTTTCATCAGCTTTTCTTTGCTCTGACACTAAGTTGTGTATGTAGTGCTGGGGTTCAAACCTGGGTTCTTGACCATGCCAGGCAAACACTGTTACTAATGAGCTACCACTCCAGCCCCTCTAAACTCTCCTTTGAAAGATAGAATGATTGATTGATAGACATGTATTGCAAATTGGCTCCAAATTAGTAGAAGAAATGGAACAATAGCCCTACAAAGCCCCATAATTAGGTTGGGGGATGGCCAAATGGATCTTAAATTAATTTATGTTAAAATTGATGTCCCTTGTTTGAACTAAAATGGCTTAAGAGAATTAACAACAAGGAAGCACTTTAAACATCTTAAATAAGAAAGGTATTAAATCCTTAAGCTTCCTAATAATGTGGATTATTTGATATGTAGATTGTTAAAGATAAAATGAAAACTCAAGGAAAAACTAAATGTTTCATGGAGAAATATATGTGGACCTTTGAACTTGGTACTAGCCATTTTTCAGCCGCAGTGGGTTTTCTAACCTGTGCTACCTCTGAGCTTTGAACTGAAAAGACTGTCTACCCAGAGTGCCTTAGCCACTACACAGGTATGCATCAGACACTGTAGCTCCTTTTCTGTCACTCCTCCATGCCACAGTCAATACTGGGTGGTCTTTCATAGTGCTCTGGGTGGAATTTCAAGGGGAAAAGAGATAGCTCTCCAAGGAAGTACTTGGGTGGCCTGGCATAGACGGCAGAGACATTGCAGAAAGAGCGCAGCAACAAGAGTTTCCCAATGATCCATTTAAATACAGGGCAACTTTAATACACAAGGAGCCACAAAGCACTTGGCAGGTTGGTGCACAAGCTGCTTCTAACTGGCTGAGGAGGATCTGGCTCGCTCACAGTCCAAATATTAGTGAGATGCATGTGGGTTAGGAAAAATCATTTGAAGGCATGTGTAGCCTCCTGCCTCCTGGCTGGTGTAGCATCGGTGTTCACTCACGGAAGCTCGTACAGTCTTTGTTTTAACTTCTGTCCATACGGAGTCATTTATGACAAGATGGCGTAGGCAACTATTTTCTTCTCTCTTTTTGTTCTGTAAATGATGCCTAAATGAAATTCAATTTAATAGATGACAACATATGACTAGCGCATTATGTAGTCCTGAAGGTATATTTTTCAATAGTGGTAAATTTTATATTATCATTTTACTAGAACCTTTTTCAGGTTGTAAATGTCTGTGTAATAGAATCATGTGTGGCATTTTTGAGTGATTGCGTAGAGCTGAGATTTTGGATTAGGTTCTGGTGCTAGAATGAGTTAATATGGGGAAAAACTATTTTGTGTGTTGCAAAGGCACGTGTTTTTCTTTTGGCCAGACAGTAGACTGCTATGGGTGGCAGACTGTCACCAAAAGTCATGTTCACCTGGTTGGTTTTTCTTATTCTTCTAAAGTTAACTATTAAAGTTTACTGCTGAGAAAAAAATATACCATGGACCCTATATTGTAAGTTTAAATATCTGCCCTATTGCAAAGAGCCACCTTTGACCAGAGCTTGTAGAATGAAGGACACAATTACAGCAACCACACCCATCCCTATGATCTTTTGGAGAGCAGAGAGTATTAAATTTGGGGAAGCAGTAAATCTTTCTTTGATCACCTTCATGATGGCTGACACGGGAGAGGAGAGAGAAATTCAGACTTGGGTTCCTGCACCTCTTTCCTGAAACTGTATGCTAGACCATCTCTTCTCCTCCCCAAACTCTGAAAACTGCTGCGTGTGTTTCAAAGTTGCACTAACAGCTGAACTAGCAGAGTTCCTGAAATCTCTGGGTTTGGGGGCAGGAGTAACAGAGAGATGCTGCAGATGAGAGAGGAAGAGAGCAGAAGCCAGGGAACGGCAGGGAGGTCAGAATTTAATTTGCCTTGAATTGAGGGTGAGAGGCTACACTTCAATCAGAAGCTAGTCCAACCTATCAGACTGACCACTGGACAGGAGAATCTCAGCAGCCGGTGCCCAGTGGGACAGACAACCAATGCATGGTGAGGGATGCTGGCTATCTCAGGAAACCTTCACATGGTCTTCAGGTGAACCTGAAATGTGCTCCAATAGAGTTTGAGTCTCAGTCATTCTTGCTAAAGTGAGAATCCATAGCAATTAGATAAGGGCAGCCATCTCCTTAGGAGCAGCTCCAAAAGCAGCAATTTCTCTTTGGCTCTCTCAGAGAAGGAAGTGAAGAAGTGGAGGGGTGAGGGAACAGAGAAGGCCCCCTTCCTCTTAATGCAAGTCAGCAAGAAGCCTCTGATCTTACTTGTTGGAGTAGGGAAGGGCAGAGATTAAGTAAAGCTCAAGGGAAGTTGAAAAGGTTAAAGTGAAGAGGACCAATACCATAGAAAACACTTCTTCCTCTAATATATAACGAGTTCTTAAAAAATAAGAAAAAAAGTTAAAAGGGGACTATAAATGTATGGAAGTCCTAATACAACTGTAACAAAATTTAATTTCTCACCTGTCATATTGACAGAAATATGGAAACTAAGGACATTGGGATGCTAGGCTGTGAGGAAGCAAGCCTTCTCAGGGTCATCAATGAGCGTACAAATGGAATTTCTGTCTACAGAAGAAACATTGGCAATATTGTCATCTTATGGCAAATGTAAAAAATCCAAAGTGTCCAGCTATGCCTTTGCTTCTGGACTCATTGATAAACCTCCATAAACACTACACCAATGCTAAATACTTACACTAATGTACTGCAGCGTTACGCGGACAATAGCAAAATATTAGGAACAACCCAAACCTCCGTTCAGGCAACTCACAAAATCCACCAAAGCTATTGTGCATCGTGAAATACCTGTCAGCAGTTAAAAGAAATGAGGAAACACATGGAGAATGAAGGATGATTGATGCTAAGTGCAGAATCAAGTGCAGAGACCCCAGAAAGTAGGGCCACTTCTGCAGACTGAGAGGGTATAACCTCTGACCCCTACTGCACCCCTCCTCTCCCAGGGAAGCCCTGAGAACAGAGCATCACGCCACAAAGCATTGTTCTCTGACCTTGAATGCTAATGAGGTTTGTCCTGTTGGGCTGTGAATTTGCTTTAACTCCTCCCTTGTTTCCATTTCCTCCCTTTTGGAATGAGAATGTCAGGGTTATACCTGTCCTGTCATTAATTGGGGAAACTTATTTTGCAGTTTCACAGATCCATACGCACAGAGGTATCTTACCTCCAGAAGGATCATGACTAGAGTCTTGGTCATAGCTGATTTCTATAATATAAAGGGTGAATTCTGTGACATTTTTGAGTGATTGTGTAGAGCTGAGATTTTGGATTAGGTTCTGGTGCTAGAATGAGTTAATATGGGGGAAAACTATTTTGTGTGTTGCAAAGGCACGTGTTTTTCTTTTGGCCAGACAGTAGACTGCTATGGGTGGCAGACTGTCACCAAAAGTCATGTTCACCTGGAGCTTCAGCCTGTGACCTTATTTGAAAAATTCATCTTTGCAGATGTAATTAACTTAACTAGAAAATCATGCTAACTTATAATTTCATAATAAATTCGGTTGGGCCCTAAATTCAGTATGACTAGTTTCTTTGTAAGCGGACAGAGATGTAGAGATGCATCAGGAAAAAGGCCATGTGAAGGCGGAGGAAGAGGCTGGGGTGACACAGCTACAAGGCAAAGAAAGCCAGTGACATCTGGCAGCCAGCAGAAGCTAAGAGAAGGTAAGAAAGGATTCCGTGGGGCTCCAAATGACTGAGGTCCCACTGACCCTGTGACCCTTCAGCATTCAACTGCAGAACTGTGATAAAACACATTTTTTGTTTGTTTAAAAAGAGAGAAAGATTTTAAAAAAAGAAGCTGTGACTACATTTAAAATTAAAAAATGCAATGTGCAAAAGGAGATAGAAGATAAATAATGATACATACATAGGAAGATCAATTGAGACATGCATCTATCTCTAGTTTTTTAACCTTTTGGGCAAAAAGAGGGGAAATTACATATATATTCTTATATATTCATATCCTTGTCTCTCTCTCTCTCTCTCTCTCTATCTCTACATCATCTATCATTATTTATCTGTACAAACATAAGAAATGTAAACCATAAACTGAATAAAGGGTTACATATAAGAAATTTGTAAAAGTGGTTTAGAAGACTGGGTATTAGAGTTAGGTTTTTCTGAGTATCCAGTTTAAAACTGATTTGATGTTTAAATCATGCTTTAAATATTCAAAAATATATTTCAATCAATAAGGATGAAAATCTTCTAAACTGGACTACAAAAATAAATAAGTTAGTTTGGGCATATATAGAAATGATAGCTGAGTCATGGAGAAAAAAATAATTCAAACAACTTTCAGATATGGTATCTGAAAATATATCCAAAATACATTATTTGACCAATTGAGAAAATTTATATATGGACTGGATATTAGAAAATATTATGCAGTTAGCTTTAATTGCTCACTTTCACATAAAAATTACCAGTTTCCTTAACCATTTTCTAATTTCTATAAGCATTTTTTTAAAAGTTATTATTCATTTTCTTTGAATGATAATGGTACTTGTTATTCTTAAGTGATATCTTCTATATTTTTAGGAAAACAGTGTCATAATGCCTGCTGCTTATTTCTAAATAGAATGTGTGTGTGTGATTTTAGGACAGTCCCATAAGGTTATAATGGAGCTCAGAAATCCCTGTTGCCTGGAGATTCCGCATGACAGAGCCAGCCCAAGGCGGTAGGTCAATGCCTTGCTTATGCGTTTGTGGTGATGTTGATAAAAACAAATCTGTGCCTCCAGTGGTATACAAGTACAGCATATAAGTGAGGTACCATACATAATACCTGATAATGATATCAAAGCAGCAGTGTTTCTGCTCTCCTGCTTACTACACTATACTTTCATTGTTATTTAAAGTTTACTTGTGGGCTGGAGCGGTAGCTCAGTGGTTACAGCACTTGCCTGGCATGCATGAGTATGCGAGTTCGAGCCCCAGCACCATGTACACAATGAAGCTTCAGAGCAATGAAAGCCACATGAAGAACTAAATAAAGTTGATATTCTCTCTCTCTCTCTCTCTGTCCATCTCACTTTACATAAATAAAGTGCACTTATACATCTAAACATAGCATTCACCAAAAAGCATATTCAGGCATGTCCTTTTCTAGGGATCCAGAAAAAGATCTTGCTATCACAGCAACCACAGCTCCTTGCATGCTACTGCCCTTGAAGACCTTCCAGTGGGACAAGATGACAGTGAGATTGATGATCCTGACCCTGTGTTGTGCGAGGCTAATGCTTGTGCTTGTGTTGTAGTTTTAAATTAAAAAAAAATTAATAATGAAAATTTTTAAGAATAGAAAACTTCTCGTGGAATAAGGATAAAAGGAATGAAACTCTTTGTTCAGCTGAACAATGAATTTGCTTTAGGCTAAGCATCATGACAAAACAGCAAGTTAAAAGGTCATAAAATAAAATCATTATACTAAATTAATGTTAATTTGTTATTAAGGAAAGAAAAACTTTCTACTGACTTCACTGTGGCCTAAATGTACAGCATTCCTAACGCCCACAGTCCTGGACAGCAATGTCCTAGGCCTTCACATTCAATCACCGCCGGCTCACTCACTCACTGAGTCACCCAGAGAGACTCGCGGTCCTCAAAGCTCCAATCACAGTCACTACCGTGTTTTAATCTTTCATTCTGTTTCTACTGTCCCTTCTCTGGGTTTAAATATCTCACACGCACAGCCACCACTGTTCTTCAACCACCTACAGTTCAGCAGCATGCGGTCTGCTTTGCAGCGTAGGAGTAACCTAGTGCAACCTTTCCAGCTGAGTAGTGGAATATATCAGCCCATCGCACAACTAGAAAGAGCTAACTGACGTGCAATTGCCTAATGACACACTTCTCGGAACATTCCCTGTCATTAAATGATGTGTGGTCTTATATGTATATGTGTGCGTAATTATAATGTTCACTTGCACATATAGCAAAGTAGAACTTAAATGCTCCTACTACAAAATAAGGCAACTATAAGAGGTGACAGATATGTTAATTAGCTTAATTTTAGTAATCATTCTTGTACTTCTTACATATATACAATTTTTATTTGCATTTGCAAAGCATACCTCAAGAAAGCAGGAAATGTATATATATATATACAATATATATATACACATATATATATGAACACACATAGAATGAGAGAATTATGCTTATTTATATATAATTAGTATTCATGTCTGTAATTAGAATACACTTATTACTAGTAAATATAAATGAAAGGCACAGTAATACTCCCAGAGGAAGCCAATACTGTGGATAGTACCAAACTTTCATATATTTCTTCTCTGCATATATGCCTATAATGCATTCCAATTATAAATTAAGCAAAGTAAAAGATAATAATACTAAACTGGTAATAGAGAAATCATAACCATATATATAATAAAATTATTTAAATTTGATCTCCCAATATCTCTTTCTGCTTTATTAATTTTAGCAACCTCTGCATATGATTTTCCTTCTCTTATTAAGTTGAGAACTGCCTCCTTTTCACATGACAGATTCTCTTTGGCATAGTCTAATTGCCAGCATCTCTACTCTTGTGCTTTGGGGCCATCCTTAAGTGACACAGAATTACTTGGACTCAGGCACTGCAATATTGCAACAGTTGTGCTGATGACCACAATTGCTACTAAGTGCCTGAAAGGTGAGTAGTGTATACAGGGTGGATACTCTGGACAAAAGGATGGTTCATGTCCTGGGTTGGAAGAAGCTAAATGGTATAAGATTGCATCACGCTGCTCATGCAATTTAAAACTTATGAACTGTTTATTTCTGCAAATTTTCTTCTAATATTTTCAGACTGTTCTGCACTGTAAATAACTGACACCAAAGGAAATACAACCACTGATCAAAGCGGATTACTGTATACAATGATCATTATAGTTTAGATGCTTTCCTAAGGCTTGAACATTTTTAAGATAGACAGTGGAGAAAAATTCATAGGCTAACCTTTATAACCTTGAATGTGACTATTTAATATTACAAACTTACTGAAGAATTTTGCAATCGGGAAGATATAAATCATAGAGCCAGATAATCAGAAGAAAAAAAGGATTCTACTTGGCATGAATGGCAGCAAATTCCAGAAAAATGAAAACAATCTAAAGAATGGGGCTGTTCACCAAATTCATTGTATGTGGATCACTGACTTTTTAAGGGGTCTCATTGCCATCAAATTAAAAAAAATCTTAGAACATTTCTTACGTGCCAGGGATCATACTCATCTTTGGAACTCAAGGATTCTAGAAAAAGGGGATGTCTTCAAATTTTATAGCAGCTAGCTCTAACTTAGCTTGTCAGTAGAAGAACAAAACAATGCAGTGTCGTTAAACAGTCTAAACCTGTCATAATAACTCATTCTCTGGTGAAGGCAATCTAGTGGAAATGGATTGCTAAGGAGAATGAAAACAAAGAAAGTGAAAGGGAAATATGTCAGCTCCAAGTCTGTGTTCCCACCACGTTTTTACTCATCCACCGCTGCAGTGTCACTCAAGGTGGGATTTGGGTGGGACCGATACCTGCGGCTTGCCCTTCCTAGGTTCCTGGCACAGCTGGCATGCAGCTGGTTTTGGCCCAAGGAAGATTTTGTGGAGAAAGTGGAAGGTAGGAGGAATGGAGGGGAGGAAGGAGAAGTGTTTACTTCCCTCTTTTCCTGGCATGGTGGTTTCTTCCAAAGCAGCTCAGTCTCAGAGGGTCCAGGTGTCCCCCAGGAAAAGGCCGTGATTTCAGCTTCTGCCAACTGGGAAGGGTCCTTGGGCTCTGGTAACAATTCTCTTTCCCTCACCTGGCCTGGGATTTCTGGTGCTTTTATTGTTCCCGACCTCAAGGCTGCTTCCTCATCCTTTGCTGGCATCTCAACTCTTCCATTTCCTGTTTAATCCCTTTATAAATCCCTCATGTTTCAAAAATGCAGAATTATTTCCTCCAAGTTGGACTTGGACTAACTCAGGATGTGAGCAGGAAATATGAGTTAAAAGAGTGGATTTCAGCATGGTCATATATGAAGACAGACCATCCTAGGAGAGAAGGGCAGATGGTCTAAAACAGTATTAACCTGTGTGTTTTACTCTCCTGGATGGAATCAGGAACCCAATACTTTTATAATTCTTGAGCTTTCAGCTTCGTTTTGCTCGGAATCTCATCAGTCATAATACAGCAAGAGCAATACTGCATAATGATTAAGAAGACAAATTCTGGCACTAAATTGTCTGAGTTTAAACCTAAGTTCAGCCTGTAACCCTAGGCCAGTTGTTTAAACTTTGCTCTCAGTTTCCTTGTCTGCAAAATAGGGGGTCACCAGTAGCCCCTGCCACAGGTAGAGCTGAACCATGTCCAAAGTAAACACTTGATGCATGAAGTTAAATCATTTATGTATTTATGTGCTTTGTTTTTTGTGAGGCTTTTTGTTTATGTTTTGTTTTGATTTTCGTTTTGGTACCAGGGATTGAACCCAAGAGCATTTAAACCCTGAGCCACATCCCCAGCCCTTTTTATATTATATGTTGAGACAGAATCTTGCTAAGTTGCGTAGAGCTTTGCTAAGTTGCTGAGGTTGGCTTTAAACTTGTGATCTTCCTGCCTCAGCTTCCCAAGCAGCTGAGATTACAGGGGTGAGCCACCGTGTCCAGCTTGTGTGCTGGACACATGCACAGATTATTGGCAACGCTTTCTTCTTTACACAATTACTTTTATCAAGTCACACTTACTTAATTCCATCCACAATCTAGTTGAGGCAAATTTTATTATCCCAATTTTGCAAATAATAAAAACCGAATCTGTGGAGGCTGGGGCAGTGGCTCAGTGGTTGGAGCACTTGCCTGGCATGCATGAGGACCCAGGTTAGAACCCCAGCACCACACGCACAACTAAGTGTGAGAGAAACAAAGGCCAGAAAAAATAAATAAATAAAGTTGATTCTCTCTCCCTCTCTCTCTCTTCTCCCCCCTCACTTCACTCTCCCTCTAAAATATATATATAAAAGAGACTAAAACTGAGTCTCCTGGTTCTCAGTTCAGAACTTTTCAGTGATATTATTAGTGATTTGTTCTTGGGATTTTACCCTCTTACCCTCTGATTTTATTTTTAATTATTTATTTTTTTTAAAGAGAGGACAGTGAGAGAGAAAAAGAGAGACAGAAAGAATCAAATTTTATTGTATTTTTCACATGGTCTTCGTTGCTCTGACACTTAGTTGCGTGCGTGAGTGCTGGGGTTTGAATCCATGTATTTGCACATGCCGGGCAAGCACCGTAACGACCGAGCCACCACTCCAACCTGATACCCTATGACTTTAAACATATCCTTTAACTTTGTTTTTTATTTTGCTTTTGTTTTTTATGGTAGTGAGGATGGAATTCAAGGGTCCTCAGCTACTGAGATGCATTCTGTTTACTTTTTGATTTTGAGACAGAGTCTCACTAAGTTGGCCAGGCTGACCTTGAACTTATGATCCTGCTGCCTCAGCCTCCAGAGTAGCTGGAATTATAGGTGTGCACCACCATACCCACCACATCCACTAATTTGGGCCAAATTCATATGTAAATAACACAAGGAATTTGAGAGCCAATCATTAAAAATATTGCCGTAGGCATCATATCACAAATAAAAATTTTAAACTTGGTTTTTCCTAAGGAGAAAATACATACACATGGTATTTAAAAAACAATAAAAATTATAAGAGCTAGCCAATAATAAAATCAACAGACATAATAAATAATTAAGAGATTATACATCTACAATATCATTAACCCTGAATTTTAAAAATCTACATAGAAGATTGACAACTTGGGAGATAGCATACTGAAAAGACTGAGACCGGAAGAGAGAAGTGTAGGTAACTCATCCATCAGCTCTATTCCCTCAGGTTAATACAGTGTAATGAATTATCTCAGTCATCATTGTTTCCAAGGAAACTCTGGTTGCTTCAAATCATGGTTTAATATCTTTCAATCACATGCACTGCTTTTTATGTGGCAAGAATATAATGACTCTTAGTCTACAAATCCTCCATGTGTTTAATTCACACATACTGCACACATCAATATAAATTTAACCTGAACAATTATATCATAGTTTGGGTCTTTTCCCGTTATCTTCAGTGATCTATTATCCTAAATCACCATGTGCACATTTCTTCAATCAGGTGAACAAATTACATTTATTTTCTTTTTCTTATCATACTGACATCAAATGTCATTAAATAGTAAATAAAATGTATTTTGATGTTGAGTGATCAGGTCATGCCAGTCTTATATTTTTATTGTGTAAATCTTATAAAAAATATAAACATAAATATGTACATACAAAAGATAAGATAAAGTTTTCATATTTTTAAACTGGACCATAGGAACATACCACCATTTCTCTGTATTTTCTACCAAGGTTACACATTTTTTAAGCGGACGCTTTCAAAACCTCTAAGACACAGATTACCTGAAACCTTGTAAAAGCTGATATCCATTATGTGCAATATTTCATTGAGATATTTGAATGCATTAAGTGCCATGGGCAGACACCATGACAGAAATAAGAAAACATAGTCTCTGGAAACAATTACATAGTAAAAGAAGGGAATAGGAAGGAAATCAAGGAGACCAGAGGGAGGTAGTATTTGGGAGTCTAATCAGAGGGGAACCTCCAACTTCCAGGAGAAGTCCAATTAACTTGGGGCTTAAATAGGGGGAAACATGGAACCATGGGGAACCCATGGGGAGTAAACCATGGACCAGCACCATCCTTGGCTGATTCTGTCATTATACTTTTGTCCTTGATTGTTTGACGATGAATCTCTCCTAATTGTAAGACCATGTTTAACGAATAAAAATTTTAAAAATTTAAAAAAAAAACTTGATTGTCGTCAGGTAGAACAAAGTAACATGAGTGATTTTGACCTTGATAATGAGGACACACAGATTGTTCAGGGGAACTTAAAGGCATTCCACAACACTGACAGAAAAGGAAACCACCAGACAGTGTATAAAATTACAGGACTGTGCAAAAAGAAAAACTGATCATTCTATAAATTTGAAGTAATTACTAGAAGACTTTCAGAATGTCAGAGAAAAAGAAGCTTCTTTAAATCTACGGACAGAATTTTCAAGCTGCTCTTTGAGAGCATGAATAGGTAGATCATGGGAATTTCCCTGAATAATTAATAAGTTTAATTCAAAGATTTGACAGTTCTTGTGGATCTCAACTGAGGATGAAAATCCCAATTCACGTCACCAAGAAAAGATGAGTAGAACAGAATTATTCAATAAGCAAATAAATTGTGTTGGACAAAAATGGATGATGCTTTCAAACTCTCCATCTTAATATTTTTATAAATCTTGAAAGGCGGTAGTGAGAAAACTTCGATTGCTCACTTTGCTGATATCTACATCTTATTATCTGTCTCTACAGCTAGCTGCTTAGCTCTTTGTTATATTAATTGTCCTCAACAAAAAATTAGCAAGACCAAGTTGTTAGATTCCACAATATTCAAAAACATTTTAAAGCTTCTGTTAAGGAAATTATAAAAATGAAATATGCACCACAAACAAGTACTATTTATCTTAGTTATAAGAGGTTAGCTCAACATTAGAAACTCAATTAAAACAATCTGTGACAGCAGTAGACTAAAGAAGAAAAATCACATGTTCAAATTAATATGTGTTTAAAAAAATGACATTTGACAAAATCCAACACTCCTTCACTATTTTTAAAAATAATTGCAGCAAATTTGGAATAGATAGCAACTTTCTCAATTGTAAAAGAACATCTCCAAAAAGCCTAATGTTAGCAACACATTTAATGATGTTATCGAGGTTTTTCCACTAAGATCAGGAATAAAACAATGATATTCTTGCTCATCATTGTTTTTCAAAATTGTACTGGAAATCCTAACTAATACACTAAGACAAAGAAGGAAAGAAAAAGTTGCACATATTGGAAAAGAAATGAAATTGCTTTTATTTTTAGGGGACCTGACCACCTGT
>PVKS010038483.1:0-17896 GCA_004027875.1 Aplodontia rufa
AGATGAGCATGGAATATGGGGAGCCAGTCTGAGTCTGGACAGTGGGGAGGGTCATGCACGTTTCTGTGACTACATGAACTACTCTCTTCAGTGACTAATAACAGGATGGGTCTGAGGGGCAGAGGCCAGACCAGAAGTCATCTTTGTCCCAGGACTGACTCACAGGCCCTGAGGACCCTAGTCCACACCTCGCAGCAGGGAAAATGAAGGTATTTCCTCCTCATCACACACCTGTGTGCCCAGAGAAGACAACTTGGTTCCTGGGTCACAGTTGCCCTTGTGACATCATGGCCATCTACTTCACTACCTGTCCTGCTCCTACTGGAGTTAGAGGAGCAGCAACCAGTGGGGCATGGTCACCTGAGCCTCTATTGCCAATCATGGGTAGTCTCTGTTCTGTAAGATTCTGTCAAACTTGTTACCCCAGGGTGGGAAGATGGCCCACGTCAGAGGAAGTTTCTGATGACTCCATGGCACCCAGCCAAAGCACGGGGAGCAGGAAACATGGGTATTTGCCCAGAGGCTGGTCCTCACCATGTCCTCCATTCTGATTGCAGAAACCTAATCAAGATAAAGATGAAGAAGAGGAAATAATGAAACAGAAGGTAAGTGGAAGAACCAGAGACATTTGACCCTCTGACCTCAGGTTGTCTGGAAATGGAGGCTCCATCTCCTCATCCAAAGGGTTTGGTCAGCCTTGCTCTCCTGTCTCATAAATCCTTCTGTATTCTGGGTGAACTATGTACATATCACATGGAAATTGAGGCATGGGGCAGGGAGAAGTGGAAAGGCAGACAAGTGTTGACTTGGATATAAAGTTGAAGGATATAAAGGGACTGAGAGGTAGGAGTGGACTTCCCTAGATGGGAAGTTAGGGAAGACCACAGAGGGCTGTGGTATCACGTGAAGCCTCAGGAGGTAGCATCATGGGTTGATTTAGGATTGAAGTGCAGGCCATAAAATTAGAGTTTCTTTCCTGTGAGGATCTCTTGGCTCTTCACACTTCTGAATCAGAGAGCTTTTATTTGTGTTTCCTGTAATTGTGAATTTCACAGGTCAAGTATATCCCTAATTAATAGACAAGGACACTAGGGACAAGAGAGTGAGCATATGTTTCTAGAGCCATGGACAATACAGAAGTAGAAGTAAAACCCCATATATTTCTTCTGGGTCCTCAGAACCACCAGGAAATTGAGTGACTCGATGAAAGCACCTGTGTTGGTTGGAGACAAATTCACTTGCATGTGTTATGCTTTGCTTGGTTGGTTGCTGCTTGCAGAAGTATAATAGAAAAAAGGGGTCAGGGTCCCTGTTCAATCCTCCTCAGCACCATTCTTCCCAGAGTGCTGAACACAAAGAGGGCTCCCCTGGTCTTCCCTCTTCTCTGTGCATGGCACCATTCTTGATGACTTCCATAATGACTGGTTGGTGCTCCCAAACCAATTGTCTCTCACTCCTAGTGACTTTGACTCCCTCCTACCTCAGTCATCCAACCCTGTGATTACACCTCAGACCACCTCTTTCCAAGCTGTCTGGGGAAAGTATCATTTTCAAAATTTGTAATCTATCACAGACTACTTCTTGGAAAAAACAATAGTAATGAATTATGAGGAAATATATGTGGTAAAGACATGCAGAATCTGACCTTATATTTAATTAGACTGAAAACCATAATATTGCTATATTTATATTTATATTATTACTATAAGATTCTTCTCCTATTGCTAGGAAAGAGGCATGAATGAGGAGATATTTTGAAACTGTTTAAATATCTTTATCCTTTCCCAATTTTAACTTTATTTAAATCAGTATAGAACACAGGTTTCCACCCTTATTCTTTGGGTGATGAAACATTAATATCTTTTCACCTTGATGGTCAAAGTGATCCAGATTTATCCAGCTAGAGCCTCTTTAATCTAACTTCTGTGTTCTTTTGACATGTGCTCCTCCTTCCTTTGAACACTAGATTATTTTCTGACTGAAATACCTGTTCCAGACTCATCTTGCACTTTGTTCAACAGACCAGAAATTTGCCATTTCTCCATGTCCTTTCAGTGGGAAACAGTCTCCAGTAATCTAATTCTGGTGCTGATGTGCTCACTGTTATTGAGCTGCTGCTGCTGCTGTGTTGATTTTCCACTCAAGAAGGAAAGGGAAGAAAAACTCCTGAAGTCCTTGGTATGCATGTGGAACTCCCTGAGGACAAAGTGCCTGGACTCTGCCTTCCCACTGAGGGTGCCCAGGACTCTGGCCCCATGCTTGGACCCCACTCCATCCCCAAGGGTACCCAGGACTCTGCCCATGGCTCTGGCAGTCATGTGGGACACTTCCAAGAACCCCACGTGTGGACCCTACCCCATATCCAAGCATGACCATGATTTTCCCCCGGCCCCAGCAGGTTCATGGGACATCTCAAAGTCTCTGGCCTCCCTCCTATACCCTGACATGCTCCTGAGTGTACACAGGACTCTTCCCTGTCCCAGCAGGCATGAGGGACACCCTAAGGACTCTGGCACAGACCCTGGCACACACTGAGCTGCCTAGGACTCCAGCCCTGGATCCAGCTGGCACACAGGACACCCAGAGGACCCCATGCCTGGGCCCCACCCTGCCACCACATGTGCCTAGGACTCTGGCACCCTCAGTCACCCCAGACACCATGAGGAACCCCTGCCCAGAGACACTGCCCAGCTGTTGCATATACCCACCAGTTCCAGATATATTGGGCCCATGCCCACCACCAAGGATCCTAGGTCCCAATGTGGCATGTAGGATGGTCTGTTCTGGCCCACCCTGCATCTCCAGAACCCTAGGAGCCAGCGATGCACCCCTACTGTGTAGCTTCTACAACCCAGTAGCTGCCCAGCAACCCAACCAGATTCTAAATCTGAGGCCTGGAACCTAGATCCAAATGGTGCAACATAACAAGGCTCCAGGTGGAAGGAGCTTTCTAGAAGAAGGCAATCATCAGAGAGGCAGTGTCTGACCCAATCCTTGACCTGCAAGGATGATGCAATTGAGATTTGTCTTGCTTCCACACCGGGAACCTTAATTTGAAGATCCAGGAGAAACTTTTCAAAGACAAGGAGTCAAACTAAAAAAGGTTCACCTCAAACCCACAACTCCCCTACCAAGGAGCCCATGGACAAGGTGTGGGATGAAAACCTACAACAAATTATCAATGATCTTATTAGTAAAGGAACAATGAACTAAAAGAAGATTTAATGAAGTGACTAAGAAAACTCTGGAGATGAAAAACTCTATTATCAAAGAAATAGACACTGAAAAAGGAAGTAATGGAGCTAAAATCTACAACTAATCACATCAGAGGAATGATGGAAGAATTTATTAATAGACAAACTTCTATAGAAAACAATCTCAGCTCTTGAAGAAAAAACTTCTGACAATAAAGACATACTAAATAATCGTGAGCACATGGCTGGCAAAAAAGAAAAAAAACCTTACAGAACACAAGCAGAATTAAATGTCTGGGATGTAAACAGAATAAACAATCTAAGAGAAATGGGGATACAGGAAGAAATCAAAATGCAAATGAATTTTATGAAGCACATTTTCAGGGAAATAGTTAAAGAAAATTTTCCCCATATCAGAATAGAGTCATAAATGCATATCCAGGAAGTGTACAGGACACCCAATATGCCTAATAAAATGAGAAGTTCAATAAGAAACATTGTATTCAAAATGTATAACAGGGAAACCAAAATAAGAATATTAAAACCTGTAAGAAAAAAAGCGAAATCACATTCTGAGGCAAACCATTAAGGATCACCTCTGACATCTCAGCTCAGACTCTAGAAGCAAGAAGATCCTGGAAGGAGATATTTCAATCTCTGAATGACCATAATCTGCAACCAAGGATGCTGTACCCAGCAAAACTCAGGTTCAAATTCAAAGGGGAAATAAGTACATTTCATGATAAGATCAAACTTGCAACATTCATGAAAAAAACCAGCATTATTAAGAATTCTCAAAGAAAAACTCCAGACAGAAGAAAAAGTGAACAATCCTAAAATCCACCACAGAGTAAATTCAGTAAAATTATATGCTATTAATAGACAACCAAGACTGCACAGAACTTATTAATAAAAGATGATGACTATGAACCACAACCACATAGCTATACTAATACTGAATGTGAATGGTCTCAGTGCTCCAATCAAAAGACACACATTAGCAAATTGGATCATAAAACAAAATACAATAATATGCTGCCTACCAGAGACCCACCATACAATCAATGACAACCACAGATGAAGGATGAAAGGATGGAAAAAATGTAACAGGTGCATGGCCCAAGAAAGCAAGCTGGTGTTGCGATACTTGTATCTGACAAAGTAGATTTCAAACATAAACTAATCAAAAGAGATAGAGAAGGCCACTACATCCTAGTAAAAGGAACAATATAACAAGAATATACAACCATAGTAATATATACTCTCCAAATATCAATGTTCCCAACTATGTGGATAAATTACTCCATGAGATTAAACCTCTTGTGGACCTTAGCACAATGATACTGGGAGATTTTAATACTCCTCTGTCAACATTAAACAGACCATCAAAGGGAAAAAACAAGAGATCTCCAGCCTAAACAACTCACATATAAAATGGACCTAATGGAAAACTATAGCATATTTCCCCCCAAATTGGCTGAATAAATCTTCTCAGCAGTGCATGAGTCCTTCTTCAAAATAGATCATATTCTAGTTCATAAAGGAAATCTCAAAATATAAAAAAGTAGATATTATTCCATTTGTTCTATCAGATCATGACTTTATTTATGGATTTATTGAGTTACCCTTTTTCTTCCTTCTGTGTACAGCAAGGTTACCTGGCAGAAGACAGGATTATTTTCTACAGAAGTTGAGTCAGTCTCTGGAATTCATGTGACTATTGGAAGGGGTAAAGCATACAAAAAAGATACCTGGATATCCATGTTTCTCTCAGCACTAATCACAATATCTAAGATATGGAAATTACCTAGGTACCCATCAGCAGAGAAATGGATATAGTATAGTATATATATACAATGAAGTATTATTTAATGATAAAGAAAGATGAAACCTTGTGTTCTGCAACAAAATAGAACTGATACAATCATGTTTATCTAAATTAGCTGGTCTCAGAAAGACAAGTATTGCATGTTCTCTTTTATATGTGGAAACTGATAAAGAGAAAAAGAAGGAGGAGAAGATATGAAAGTAGGAGAAAGGACTATGGGGGTGTTGAGATGGGGCTGGAGGAAGGAGGGAGGGTCTGGACTCAGTGTAGAAGAAGTGTGAGTGGACCATATGTGCATGTGCAGAAATGACACAGTGAGCCCCATTAATTCATACAGTTCATGTGTCTTAGTAATTATAATTAAAATAAAGTCCATAGCCATTATTTTTAAAAAATCTGTGCAAAGGAGTTTTCTTTATAAATTGAAACACAGACCCAGTGGATTCAGAGAATTAGAGGATGGGTGAAGGGGGGAGTGAAGCAACATACTGACAACACAAGGAATAAGTGAAAGTGTGAAGGCTCAACAGAGAAGACACCCCTCTGTACAAAACCCAGATCCTTGAGGGCTGCCAGTGAACTTATGTTCTCTTTCTCTGACCCCAAACTCTAGGCTCTGTCTGTGGGGAATCAGGGCTCTGAGGAATAAGTTGCTTATTAAAACATTAATTCTGCATGAAAAACAACAAGTCTCAGTGGCATGTCACATAAGCACACAGCTGGTGTGGATGGGGAAACTGCGCTGTCTTTCTGATATCTCATCTTGTACAAAATGGCACTGAAAGTAGGTTCCACCCATGTTTATTGACTTCCTTTTAACTTTTTAATGGCCAATCATACGTGTAAAGTGGAAACAAAGGATAGTGGATAATATTTGTATAGAATTTTTAACATAAAATGTTGAAATAAACGCAAAAACACAGGTAAAAGGCTAAAAATAAATAATATTGAAAACAGAAGATCAAAGGTTAAAAACAACTATAATTACATTTTTATTGATGCATTATAATTGTACATAATGGTGTGATTTGTTGTTACATATTTGTACATGCAAACAATATAACAATTTAATATGGCCATTATCATTCCCCAGTATTTCCTCTTTCCCCTCCACTCTCTCACCTAGTCCCTTACCTCTATTCTTCAGATCTCCATTTATAGATAATATTGTGAGACCAATGATGATAAATGGAACTATAATATTGTTTTACAACAGCAATGGCTTTTCATAGAATAAGAGAGGCTATATAAAAAAGAGAAAACAATCTTTCAGAAAGCATAACAAAAAGACAGAGAGATGAAAATGGTGTAAAAAATACAAGAAAAATAGAGACATTACCTGCGATCTGGCTACTAAAATTTCTAAAAGCAGAAAACTAATAAAATTGAGGGGTAGAAGTTATAAAAATTCTAATAATTGAATGATATGGATTTCTATAACAAAACTTCCAATAGTTGAATGATACAAATTTCTAAGCTAATAGGTTAATCACAATAAATGTACCATAAACATACAAAGAAGAACAAAAAAGATGAAGAAGAAGAAGAAGAACAAGAAGAAGAAGAAGAAGAAAAAGGAAAAGGAAAAGGAAAACAAATTCAGTGTCTACATTTTTCATCCTCTGCTTTCAGAACATCAAGGATAAGAAGTCTCTTAATGTGTCCAGAGATGGAGAAACAATAAGTCACATTTCATAAACAAAGGAAACAGATTGGAATAAGATGTGAGGAAACTGGAACATGTATCTCAAAATCAGAGAGAAAATTATTTTTGATATATAAATTGATCCTCTTAAAAATTTCAATCAGATTTGTGAGTAGAATGAACTCATTTTCACACATGCAAGTGTCTTCCAATCTCTATCCATGTACCCTTTCTGAGGGAGCTATCAGAGGATGTGCTCTATGAAAATGAGTGACTGCACCCTCCGAGAGACAGAGAAGTGGGATGAGCTGTGAGGGGTTGTGTTCCTGTTACTTGGTACAATTGTCAACATAAAAGATAAATCAGAATCTAAAAGAAAGCTTATAAACCTGGGTGAGAAAGCACTTGTTTAAAAATTATATTTCCCAGAAGGCCCAATTCTGATGGTTTTGGGATCAAGTTGCTGAATGGGAATTTGCATGATATTGGGGAGGCAGAAGAGAAGCAGGAAGTCTTTCTGAGATCTGAAATGGAGGCACACATGCAGAAGGGTCCAGAGGCTTCCACCATTTCCTTGTTCCACATCTATATCTTCTTCCCTGCCTACTAACAGTGCTTCTGTCCATGATGTCTGTGCACCCTGTGAGTCAAAACTCACAGTGGACATCTCATGATTTTCCACTCTCAATGGCATGTCAACAACCAAAGTGCCTGGTTCTCTGAAAATTCAACTCATCCACCCAATAGGGTTGTGGTTGGGCTGCCCAGTGCCTTTCCTGGTTCCTTCACTGCCTTCTTCCAGCCCTCTCTTCTTCAGCTGCTGGGACAATTGTGAAGCTTTAAATGCAACATTGATTCCCAGATCCCATAGTGACTGCATCCCTGATGAGCACTGACCTGCTGCCTGTGGGCATCAGTAAGTAGAGGAGTTGTGCAGGGAAGAGGGGAAGAAAACGGTGATTGATACTCCAGAATCGTGATTAGGCAGCTGTCATGGGAGGAACAGATGAAAGAAAGACTGCTAGGCTCCAAA
The DNA here is from genome assembly GCA_004027875.1 of Aplodontia rufa. Classification (NCBI taxonomy): domain Eukaryota; kingdom Metazoa; phylum Chordata; class Mammalia; order Rodentia; family Aplodontiidae; genus Aplodontia; species Aplodontia rufa. The sequence continues at coordinate 7,701 of PVKS010038483.1, forward strand.
AAAAAAAAAAAAGAAAGGAAAATCATTTGTTACTCAAGTTTGTGAAAGGTTAGGCTGAACTAATAAAGACAAGGCAATCACTAGCTCTAGGAAGAACAAAGAGGCAGTTCATGAAAGGAAAGATAATAAAAACATACTGTTTCTGATCCTGACAGTGTATATAATCGCAATAAGGTAAATAATGATTGCTAATTTTACCTAAAAAATGAGAAATACATGAAAAAATGTTCAACATTTCTATAAACCAGGGAAATACTAACCAAAACTACACTAGGAATTTATCTCACTCCAGTAAGAATGGCAATGAGGAAGAATACAAATAATACAAAATGCTGGTGAGGTTGTGAACCAAAATGTACAATTGAACATGATTGGTGGTACTGCAAACTAGTATAAGCACTCTGGAAAGCAGTATGGAGATTCCTCAAAAAACTAGAGATGGAATCACCATGTGACCCAGCTATCCCACTCCTTGATATTTTCCTAAATGCACTTAAATTAGCATACTATACTGATAATAGCCACCTCAATATTTATAGCAGCACAATTTGGGATAGCCAAATCATGGAATCACACCAGGTGTCTATATATAGATGAATGGATTAAAAATGGTGGTAGATATATGCAATGGCATTCTACTCAGCCATAAAGAAAAAGGAAATTATGGCATTTGCTGGTAAATTGATAGAAATGGAAATGTCATGCTTAATGAAATAAGCCCAATGTAGAAACTCAAAGGTCAAATGTTTTCTCTCATATGTGGGAGCTAGAGTAAAAAAAAAAAAAGGAAAGAGGAAGGATATGATTACATAAAGATAAAGGGAAGATCAGTAAAATAGAAGGGGATTGAGAGCCAGAGGGGAGAGATGGGAAAGGGAAAGCAATGCAGAATGAATTCTTGAAAAAATCAAGTTATGTGCATATATAAATATACCACAGGAAACTTCACTTTTATGTATAAATGAAATGAACCCATCAAATATAAATAAATTCAGGACTGAAAGGAAGTCTAGTAGGGAAGAGGAAGGAGAATGTGGAGGACAGGGCAGGCAACAGGGAAAATGGGGGCACCATAAACTGAAATTGATTCCATGCATTTATGAGTTTGTTGGGATGAACCCTGCTACTATGTGTAACTACAGAGCTCTATTTTTAAAAAAAGTAGTACTGCAATTATATAGAGAGGAGAGTAGAAGGGTATGAGAAGGTAAGTGTGCATCTGTATGAAGTCAATAGAGAATACCTAAAAACTGAAAAACAAGAACTTTAAATATGGAGGTTTATGACAGAAGAAATATGTAGAAGACTTAATAGTGGTCGTTGCACTATGGTGAATCTATGGAGCAAAAATAAGACTGGAGACCACTCATTGGTTTTACTTTTATTTGTTTTTAAGTTTGTAGAATAAAAAGTTGTGAAATATGTTTATCAGGTACTTTTAAATATTCACTAAACTTAAGTGTACAATGTAAAGATAAAGATATGTGTGGAATGAGAGACAACTATGGAAAAGGTAAAGGCAGATGACGGGGTAGGAAAGGGAATTAGAGAAACTATTATTCAACAGAGGGTCATTTCATTTAAGAGAAATATGGGATCCACAGAAAATCCAGAGAAGGGTCAACTGACACAAAGAAACTCCATGGCTAGTAGGCACCAAAGAAAAGAACTAGACAGAACAACACCAAGCAGGTCCCAAGACCTGGTGTCTTTTGCCTCCTCTTTTAAACTTTTTTTTAGTTGCAGATAGGCACAATATTGTTATTTATTCTTATTAAAAGTGCTGAAGATTGAACACAGGACCTCACACGTCCTAGGCAAGATCTCTGCCACTGAGCTCGAACCCCAGCCCCTCATAGGCCTTTGCCCACATGAATCCACCCAGGGCTACAACAGGGAAGACTGATAATGCCATCTCCACTTCACCTGGCAGGAAACAGACATTAAGAGGCTGCAATATTGTCTCAGGCACACTCAGTTTAGGCTAGGACTGCTGCTGTGGAGAAAAGGTAGCTAGGTTCTATCAGAACCTAATGGCATGGAACCAACCCAGATGCCCCTCTCTGGATGAATGGATTAAAAACCTGTGAAAGATGTGTGTGTGTGTGTACATATGAGTTCTGCACAGCTATTAGAGAGAATGATATCATGGCATCTGTAGCCAAATGGATGGAAATGGAAAAAATTATGCCTAGTAAAATATCCCAAACAGAGAGTTAAGGGCCGAATGGTTTCTCTCATATGTGGAAGCTAGAGTAAAACCTAAGACAGGATTAAAGTTAGCTAAGTTTAAGTAATAATCTCACCAAAGTTGAAATTTCACATAAGCTGGGGAAACCATAACTATGAAGGTGAGGGGAGAAGGAAGAGGAGGCACAGAGGTGAGGGAAAGATAAGGGGGGTTATCAAAACAACCAGGAATACTCAATTCCCACGAGAAGCCTAGCCATACACAGGCAGGCAGAGAAACTCAGAAAATCCAAAAATTAATATACATGTATATGCTCATTTCCAGTTTTACCATGAGGGTATTACAGAGGAGATGAGATTGGGAATGGATGAAGTGGGGAGATCCTGGACTAACAACAGCCTTAACTTACTTACTTTGTCAATATTCATGTATGCATGAATATGGAACAATGTTTCCAATATGTAAGACTGTGGAACAAAAAACAAACAAACAAACAAACAAAAAAACCTAGTGGCATCCAGTATCCACCCCTGTCCACATGCCTTCCACAGCTGTGTGGGACAGGAGCAGGCCTGGTCCTCACATGGCTGCTGTACAGAACTTTTGGAGGTGATATGGACCTCAATTTGTCAAGGGAGAGGACAGGAGATGTGCTGGGCATGTGCCTCTATGCACTCATAGTATGTTCTGTCACATTGTATGAATGTCAACATTTTCGTAATGAAAATGGCTTTGATGATGCTTTGTGGGAAACAATAGGGAATGTGAGTGTGCTCCCAGCATGGCCCTAAGCTGCACTCTCATGGTCACAACAAGGTGAACACTGAATCCTGATCTGACCTCAATTTCAAATCTCCTCATGGGAAGGTGAGGGAGACACAACTATCCCTTCTTGCTTGGGGAGGGGCAGATGCTGCCAGCTCTCCTTTCTTGTGGGAAGATGATAGGCAGTGTCAACATGAAGAGGCCAGGTCACAGCTGGGAATTGCAGTCAGAAGTGGCAGTGAGGACAGCCAGAGATGGCTGTACCAGGCAGCAGCCTGAAGTACAAATGGGCTCTTGAAACATGACCACTGCCACCACCCGAGGACTCTACAGTAGATAGGGAACCATTCTTGTGAATAGTGGCTTTCAATTTGAATTTTTAAATTTTATTTATGTATTTTTGCCACAAGAAAGTTCAGACACAGGATGGAGGGTTCTGTGTTGAGGAGTACATGTTGGGAAGTGAAGACACCGAAAACCCAGAAAAGGACAGGGAAGCAGGATGACAGGTATAAGAGGGAAGGAGTAGAGAGTGACTAATGCATCTTGTCATGGCACTTCCCCCACCCCACCTGCTCACCCTCCAAACTTACTCTTATCCCTAATGTAAGCAAGGCCACCACGAGAGAAAGGCAGACACAAGGGGAACCAGCCTGAGTCTGCATAATGGGAAAGGCCATGTGTGTTTCTGTGGCAACCTGAGCTGCCCTACTTGGTGGCTGATGACAGCTTGGGCCTGAGGGTTGGACAGACCAGAGGTCATCCTGGACCAGGACAGATTCATAGACCCTGAGGTCTCTGGTCTGTACCAAGCAGAAGGAAAAAGGCAGGTGTATCTTCCTCATCCAACGCTTTTGAGCCTGGAGAAGACAACCTGGTCCCTGAGTAATAGTTGTCAGTGTGACATCATGGCCATCTCCTACTGTACCATCTGTTCTTCCCCTGTTGGGGTTAGTGGAGCATCCAGCAACAAGGGATGGACACCTAAACCTTTGCCCTCCCACCAAGGGTTGACTCCCAGTGTAAGATTCTGTCAGACTCACTACCCCAGGGTGGGGAGATGTCCCTTGTTAGAGGGAAGCCATGGAAGACTCCATGGCACCCAGGCAAGTCATGGGGAGCTTGGGGTGTGGGGACTTTGCGTGGAGCTGTACTCACTCACACTCTCCCTTCTTATTGCAGATGTCTGGTCAATATATAGAGGATTCAGTGAAAATGCAGAAACATAAGGTAGGTGGAAGATCTAGAGACCATCAATCACTGACCCCAAAGTCAAAAAATATTTCATGTATTAAAGCTGTTATAATGGTATCAATTTTTTAGTTTGGGGACCTCAGGTTTATTGGTAAAATACATAGAAAATAGTTGGTTTTTTTGTTTGCTTGTCTTGCATCCTAGGACCTTGATGAACTTATTAGTTCTGGGAGGAGGGCATTTGTTCTATTTTGTAGATTGCTTGGGATTTTCTACATGTACAAGCATATCCTCTCTGCAAAGATAGTTTTCTTGCACACCTTATGATCACTATGCCCTTACTGTTCTTTTCTTCTCTTTTTGCACTGGATAAGAACAGTTGACATCCTTGCTTTGTTCTCAATTTCATTAGAGCACTATTAAGATGTCAACTCTAGGGGTGTTTTGTCAATGCTTTTTTTCATGTTAATGAAGTTCCCCACTATTCCTATTTTTTTGTGACATATTTTTTTGTGTGCAAAGGTGCCAGATTTTGTTACTTTCTCAACATCATTTGAGATAATGATTTAATTTTTCTTCTTTATTTTTATGATTTTTCTTTTTTGTTATGCCTTATAATGTAGAGCACGTTAATTGCTTTTTGAACAGTAAAACTATCTTGATCATGGTGCGTGATTCTTTTTGTGAATTGCTTTATTCATTAATATTTAATAAACTATTAATATTAAGGATTTCTGCCCATAGGAGGAATACTGGCCTGTGTTTTTCTTTTATCCTATTTTTTCTGGATTTAATCTAGGATAATATTGATTTAATTAAATGAATTAGAAACTTTTGCCTATTCTCTGATTTACTAGAAGACATAAATTAGTTTTAATTATTTAAATGTTTGGCTAAGTATTTAGTGAAACCTGGAGATGTCCTTTTGGGAGGATTTATTAAATTATGAATTTAATTTCTTTTTAAATTTTTAAAAATTAGATGTATATAGAGATACAATTGAGGGGGAAACATTATCAAACCCTCAATAACATATATATATATATATATGTATATATATATATATTTAGTTATCCAGGGCTAATGTCAAATCATGGATGCCCAGCTTGGGTTTCCCCTGTTGCTGTTTCCCCCAGAAGAACTCCTGCGTTAAATAGGTATTTTGTGGATGAATGACATCTGCTTCTGAGATGGTTCCCCCCATATTCCCACTCTGCAGTCTCCTAGGAGTTCTTCCTATGCCCTCTCCCCTCCCCATCCCCTTCCCTATGCCTCCAAGTATCCTAGGGAGCCATCCCCCTATTGCATTGAGAATCATACAATTTGAAGTTATTATTAGCTTAGCCGTCTAACATACTGCTTCCCCATGTATTCTAGCTTCCACAGATGAGAGATTCCATTCGGCCCTTGAGTCTCTGAGATTGGGATACTTCACTGAGCATAATTCTTTCCATCTCCATCCATTTGGCAGCAAAAGCCACAATATCGTCTTCTCTAATGGCCAAGTAGAATTCCATTGTATATAACTACCAAAGTTTTTGTATCCACTCATCAAGTGAGGGGCATCTAGGTTGGTTCCATAATCTAGCTATAGTAATTTGAGCTGCTATAAACATTGATGAAGCCATATCACTATAATATGCTGATTCTAACTCTTTTGGGAAAATACCCAGGAGTGGGATTGCTGGATCATAAGGTGGTTCCATCCTTAATTTTTAAAGATTCTCCACACTGCTTTCCATAGTGGCTGAATCAGTTTGCAGTCCCACCAGCATTGTAACAGTGTTCCTCTTTTCTCACAGCCCCTCCAGTATCTGTTGTTGTTTGAATTTTTTCATTTTTGCCACTCTAACAGGAGTGAGGTGGTATCTCAATGAAGTTTTGATTTGTATTTCCCTTATAGCTAATGATGTAGAGCATTTTCTCATATAGTTATGGGCTTTCTGGACTTCCACTGGTGAGAAGTTTCTTTTAAGTTCCTTAGCCCATTTATTGATTGGATTATTTATGAGTTTGGAGTTTAATTTCTTTAGTTCCTTGTATATTCTGGATATTAGCCCTCTATCCGAGGTGTAGCAGGCAAAGGTTTTCTCCCATTCTGTAGGTTCTCTCATGATGTTCTTGACTAGAACTTTAGCTGTGCAGAAACTTTTTAGTTTAATTGTATCCCATTCATTTATTCTTGATTTTACTGCTTGAGCCATGGGAGTTTTGTTAAGGAAGTAGATGCTGACTCCTATGTCCTGTAGTGTTGATCCTACTTCTATTTCTAGTAAGCTTAAAGTTGTTGTCTTAATATCCAGATCTTTGAACTACTTTGTTTTAATTTTTGTGCAAGGTGAAAGATAAGGATCCAGCTTCAGTTGTCTACATATGGCTGTCTAGTTTGTCCAACACCAATTGTTGAACTGGCTATCTTTCTTCCGTACTATGCTTTTGCCCCCTTTATCAAATATCAAATAGTTAAATATATGGGGTTTTGTCTCAGGATCTTCTATTCGATTCCACTGATCTTTGATTCTGTTTTGATAACAATACTGTGCTGTTTTTGCTACTATGGCTCTGTAGTATAATTTCAGGTCAGGGATTGAGATACCCCCTACTTCTTCCTTCCTGTAGAGTACTGTTTTGGTTAGTCTGGGCCTCCTGTTATTCCATATGAACTTGAGAATTGCTTTTTCTATATCTGTGAAGAATGTCATCGGTATCTTGATGAGGATTGCATTGAATCTGTACAGGGCTTTGAGTAGAATGTCCATCTTTATTATATTGATTCTACCTAACCATGAGCATGGAATGTTTTCCATCTACTCAGGTCTTCTGTAATTTCTTTTCATAGTGTTTGATAGTTTTCTTTGTAGAGGTCCTTAACATCCTTTGTAAGGTATTTCATTTTTTTGGAGGAGATATGGTGAATGGGAGAGATTTCCTGACTTCTTTTTCTGCGGACTTGTTGTTGGAGTAAAGAAATGCTAGTGATTTACTGGAGTTGATCTTATAGCCAGCTACTTTGCTGAAATCACCTATAAGCTCTAGGAGTTTTTTGGCCGATGTTAGTGGGTCTTCTAGGTATAGAATCATGTTATCAGTGAATAGAGATAACTTAACTTCTTCTTTTCCTGGACGAATACCTTTGATTTCCTTGTCTTGCCTGATAGCTCTGGCAAGGGTTTCAAGGACTATATTGAACAAGAGTGGGGAAAGCACACAGCCTTGTCTAGTACCTGAATTCAGTGGAAGTGCTTTCAGTTTTTCTCCATTGAGGATAATGTTGGCTATGGGTCTGTCATAAATGGATCTGACACAGTTAAAGTATCTTACCTTGATCCCTATTTTTTCCAGAGTTTTAGCATAAAGTGGTGTTGAATTTTATCAAATGCCTTCTCTGCATCAATTGACAAGATTATATGATTTTTGTTTTTAATTCTGTTTATGTGGTGAATTACATTTATTGATTTGTCTATGTTGAACCACCCTTGTTTTCCTGGAATGAAGCCCAATTGATCATAGTGTATTATCGTTTTAATGTGCTTTTGTATCCGATTAGCTAAAATTTTATTAAGGATTTTTGCATCAGTGTTCATCAGGAAATTGGTCTGTAGTTTTCTTTCCTTGACATGTCTTTGTTGGGTTTTGGAATCAGTGTAATACTTGCTTCATAAAAAGTGTTTGGAAGAGCTTGTAGAGGATCGGTGTTAGTTCTTCTGTGAAGGCTTGGTAGAATTCCGCCATATATCCATCCGGACCTGGGCTTTTCTTTTTTTGGAGAGCTTTGATTGCTGCTTCAATTTTGCTTTCTGTGATAGATTGGTTTAGGTTTTCAATGTCCTCCTGTGTTAAAGAGGTGATGTCGTGTGTGTCCAAGAGCCTATTCATGTCCTCCAGGTTATCAAATTTGGCAGAGTATAAATTTTCAAAATAGGTTCTGATAATCTTCTGTATCTTGAATGAGTCTGTGGTGATATCCCCATTTTTGTCTCTGATTTTGTTGATTTGCTTCATTTCATTCTTCCATTTGGTGAGGTTGGCAAGGGGTCTGTCAATTTTGTTGACTCTTTCATGGAACCAACTCTTAGTTTTGTTAATAGTTTGTATAGTTTTTTGTTGTTGTTGTTGTTGTTCTCAATTTCGTTGATTTTAGCTCTGATTTTGGTAATTTCCTGTCTTCTGTTAGATTTGGGGTTGGACTGTTCCTCCTTTTGTAGTCATTTGAATTGAAGCATAAGGCTATTAACCTGATCTCTTTCTAGATTTTTGATGTATGCACTCAGTGCTATAAATTTACCTCTTAAGAAAACCTTCATACTGTCCCAGATGTTTCAGTATGTGTTTCCTCATTCTCGTTCAATTCCAAAAACTTCTTAATCTCTGCTCTCATTTCCTCTTTTATCCATCCTTCGTTTAAGAGGTAATTATTCAATTTCCAAGTATTTGAGTAGTTTCTGTTGTTTCTCTTGTTGTTGATTGCTAGGATCATAGCATTATAATCTGACAGAATACATGGGATTATATCCACTTTTTTATATTTGTTAAGATTGTCCCGGTGAACTAGGATGTGGTCTATTTTTGAAAAGGATCCATGAGCTGCTGAGAAGGTAAATTCAGCTGTCTTAGGATGGAATATTCTGTAAATGTCTGTTAAGCCTGATTGATTAATAGAGTAGTTCAGATTGGAGACATCTTTATTGATTTTTTGTTTTGATGATCTGTCTGGAGTTGATAGTGGTGTGTTGAAGTCCCCCAGGATTATTGTGTTGAGATCAATGAGGGGATTAATGTCTTAAGTATTTTTTCCATATATTTGGGGGGGGTTGTAATTGGGGGCATAAATCTTGAATATCGTTATATCTTCTTAGTGAACTGTCCCTTTAAGAATGATAAAGTGTCCCTCTTTGTCCTTTCTGACTAGTTTTAGTTGGAAATTAATTTTGTGAGAAATTAAAATCACTGCACCAGCTTGCTTTTTTGGGCCACAGGCCTGGTAGACGTTTTGCCATCCATTCACTTTCAGCCTGTGTCTATTTTTGAGTGTCAAATGTGTCTCTTGCAGGCAACATATTGTTGGATTTTGTTTTTTTATCCAGTGGGTTATTCTGTGTCTTTCAATTGGGGCATTGAGACCATTCACAGTCAAGGTTAGAATAGATATGGGAGGCTGCTTCTCTGACTTTATGGAGTACAGAGTTTTGAGTCATCTTGAAAGTCAGCTTTTGTACAATATGATTATTGACTCATCCTTGTTTAAGGATTTAGGGTAACATTGAGATTTTCTTCTGAATGGAGAACATCCTTGAGAATATTCTGTAGTGCAGGATTTGTGTTCCTATATCTTGCTAGCTTGAGTTTATCGTTGAAGTGTTTAATTTCCCCTACACATTTGAAGCTGAGTTTTGCAGGGTATATTATCTTTGGGTGAAAGTTGTTATTTTTTAACACTTGAAAAATAATGTTCCAAGCTGTTCTGGCCTTCATTGTTTGCTCTGAAAAATGTATAGTGATCCGAATTGGTTTGCCTCTGAATGTGATTTGGGGCTTTCCTCTAGCAGCTTTTAGAATTCTCTCCTCAATTTCTCTGTTATTCATTTTGTATACAATATGTCTTGGCGAGTATCTCAATTGATTAGGTCTATTTGGAGCTCTATAAGCATCTTGGATGTGATAATCTGGATCGATAGCAAATTGAGGGAAGTTCTCACTTATGATTTCACTTAAAAGTTCTTGAAGCCTCTTGTTTGCTGTTCGGAATTTTCCTCCAGGCCAATGATTCTCAGATTATTATGCCTCATCTCATCAAATATTACTTGGAAGTTCTGATTATGTAATATAAGCTGTTTATCCTGCTTATCTTCTTTGAATTCTACATTGTTTAGCCAATCCTCATTGTCCGATACTTGTTCTTCCAGAGCTGATGTTCTATTTTCAGTAGAGTAAACTCTGGTGTTGGTACCGTTCAGTGAAGATTTGATTTGGTTAACCGTGTTTTTCACCGTTAACCTGATAGCTGATAGCTCTGCTACATCTCTTTTCAGTATGTCTATATCTTTGT
>PVKS010038484.1:0-17888 GCA_004027875.1 Aplodontia rufa
CTCAGTAAAATTGCTAACACTATTTAAGCTTCTAAAGATATTTGAAAATTATTTATTCTAATTTTATTCTCTAAGGTAAACTTTAGTGAAGTTAAACAAGCATAAAAATCTATGCAGTTCAGTCTACTAATTTGTATACCAGCATTGCATTGAATTTAGGCAGGGATATTTAGTTTGGTCTGTTGAAACAGGGGCTGAAGAATCAAAGTTCTTTTCATGTAATCATATACTATGGTTTTGATAGATTTTATCCACCAAAAAGGATCATATACAGGGAGTGGGGCTGACAGTCCAGTGGTGTTGAGGTTGTAGAAATTTTAGGATTTGGAGCCTAGTGAAGATGATTATGTCATAGGAGACCCTCTCTCCTGAATGGGTTCATGCTGTCTACTGAGTGCTGGTTAGGTCTCCTAGAAATGAACCAGCTCATGCAAGAGTAGATGTTTATAAACAGATGAGTCTGGTTCCTCCCCAGTCTTTTACTTTTCTCTAGCCATGTGATCTCTCTCACTCATGTACCCTACCATATGGTCCCAACTGCCATGTTGTGACACAGCCAGAAGCAGAGCAGATGTGGTATTTGATCTTGGAATTACAGCCTTCAAAACAGAGGGGTAAATAAGGCTCTTTCATTTATAATGCATCCCACTTTCGTATTTTTAGGCAACACAAAATGGTCCAAGATATTATGCTACAGAAAGACAAGACTAGTAACACATTGGCAATATTAAACAGGCCTTAACAAAGCAAAAATGAGCTCAAACATTGAAATATCCTTTTTCTTTTCTGTCTTCAGCTATTATTTGAAAAGAACAACTTTTTAAACTTAAAATACAAGAATGTATCATTTTGCTTCAGAAATGTTATCTATATGTAGCATGGCTTCAAAATTAACTTAATCATCTATATTTGGAAAAGAATGGCATTACTTATTAATAGTATTTACTTATTACTTAATAACTTTATACTTATTGATAGTATTTTCAACAGGGATATTATTGAAGCTAATTTGATGTTTTTTTAATTTATGTTTTATTCTAAAAGAGAAAGTTTAGAATTTTTTTTTTAAGAGAAAGAGGGACAGTGTGTGTGAGAGAAAGATAATCAATTTTGATTAGTTTTCCATGTGGCTGTTGTTGCTCCAATACTTTGTTGTGTTCATGGTGCTGGGGTTCAAACCCCCATCATTGCACATGCTAGGCAAGTGCTTTAATGGCTGAGTCACCTCTCCAGCTCATACCTTAAAAAGTTTTAAATAGAAGAAAGCAGCTTTGCTCCTATTCCTTCCTGTCTTACTTCCTTTATTTCTTCTTTGATTCTTTTATTTTATTTGATACTAGGGAATTAACCTAGGAACTCTATACCTCTGAACCATATCACTAGTCCTTCTTATTTTTTATTTTGAGATAGGACCTTGCTAAGTTGCTGAAACTAGTTTTGAACTTGAGATTCCCATCTCAGTTAGCTAAGTTGTTGGGATTATATTTGTGTGCCACCATGCCCAGTTTTTCTTTATTTCTTAATGAAGGAAAGAAGGGGAATATGTGTCTTTCAAACCTCAGCTAAATATTTTTTTCCTGTAATTCTCTGTATGAAGAATTTGCATCTGTCAGCCTGCATATTTGCAATAACATACAGTATTTTGGCAGTGTCCTTGGCCTTTGGAAATATTCTTGAATTTCATTACCATATACCAAAGACATCATATCTGGAACCTCAGGGGGAAAAGAAGCACATTTGTGCACATATGCACATGTGCACACACAAACACATGTTTTCAATGTCAAAAAAGGAAAAAAAATAATGTAATTCAATTTTGAATGTGATTATAACAAGTGAAAATTTACTACTGCAGTATTGTGGCCTATATCACTTGTGGTCCTAAAGATCAATGTGAGTGTGAAATACTCCCATCATTTTCACAGTGAATTTGATTACCAAACTAGTTGAGAAGGAGACAAAAGAATTTATTTCTAAGAATTTGGTAGTGGTTTGACTTCAGAATGAAGCCCCTGAGGACTAGATGGGAATATTTTGCTAATACAGAGTCTTGGAGGAGAACCTTGCAAATAAACTATGAATGGGCCAATGTGTAAGAGGCTACTTTTGTTTAATGAGAATGCTCTGCATAGTAGCAGCTGAGGTTTTCGATAACCAGGTAGACTAGGTAATTCTTTATTTTCATGTCTGCCAGACTTTTCTCCCAGCCGATCCAATGCTTGCTCAATGAGCTAAATATAGATAAAGTTTTTGCCTGGGTTTAAAATTCACCAAAACTAACCTCAGTACTGTTGACAGAAGAGCCCTTCCAGTACTTAAGAATCTAAAGTGGCACCATTCCCAGAAGTATTGGCCAGCCACTTGGCAGCACATTGGTTATAGGAGTGCTTCACCACCAAGGTTTTGTCCTCCCTGGAAAGTGTACTTAATCCAGATACGGATTTGTTTTTCCTGCCAACAGTGCTTCTGTCTACACAACCATCTATTTAATTTCTAAATGCTATAGTCACTGATCCTATATTTCCACCAGCACTACTATTCCCTGTTTATTTTATAACAGAAGTTGTAAGAAAGGGACAAAAAGCTCAGTCTGTGGGATTCAGTGGTCTGTCCATGTGTATCACCATCTAAATAGCCAGGAATGCTGCAGAAATGGTGTAGTGAAGACTCAGTTATGGCTCCAGTTGGGGAAGTTTGTATTCTCCTTACTGAACAATAGAATCCACTTTGACACAACAACAGATACATGTGTCATATCTCCATTAATCGCCATATATGGATGATGTAAATCTAGGATGAAAAAGGAAGTGTATTATTTCTAAGAAGATATATAGTTATCTTCTGCTGCTACAAAGGGCTTCTACTTCAGTGATTTAGAGCCCTAATTCTGAAGGAAAGAATGCTATCTCAGGAAAATACAACCAGGTTTCTATTGAGCTAGAAGTGAATAGTGCCACATAGGTATATGGGATCTTATTCCACCATACAACAGGGGTTGTATATTATCAATGGTAAATTAGGTCAATGCTCAATAGAAAAGACAGGGAAGCATATGTGAAGAAATCTGGGAGTTCCTGAGAGTTGGGAGAGATGTTTTTAATGTTTTCATGTACAGTAATAAAAGTCAATAAAAAATAAAACACAATAAAAGAAGGATTAATAAAAACTCTAAACCTTCAGAAATCTATACTTCTATCACTCCATCAGGTAAGCCTCCATGATCAACTGAGTTGCTTCCTGAGATATTAGCTCACTTTAAAACAAGCTAGAGATGGATATTGAAAGAAGGCCATAAAGACCAAATACTTTAGTACAGGCAATGGAATGATGGATATAATAGATATTCTTACCTTATCACTTGTTTTGCTATATATATAAATAATGAAAAAAATATTTACCAGTGATTTGTTTTCCTCTTTCCCTTTATTATTGAAAAATGATATAATGGCATAATTTAAAAACTAACCTTTAGGCTCCAAATTATCTAGAAATTGAAACAAAATAGTAGAGTCATTGTCTTTTAGAGGATGGAATGAGCAACATCATTAAACAACAGCAAATAGAAATTGGATCATAGTAGGAAAAGGCTTGAAATGGTTGCTGCTGGTTTGATTTCGAATTGAAATTTTAATACAAATAAGCATTGGAATGTGAAATGAGAAGCTGATGGACTGCCTGGATTGCCTCATTATCATCTTGAAATGATTGCCACTCCCTCCTGTACTGCCGTGTACAAAAAAGGAGAAAAATTTGATTATTTCAGTCTGGAAATTTTTATCTATAAGATTCTAGAATGATATTAATAATGTGGAAGACAGAAAATGTTTTTTGCTCAATGGAAGTAAGAGGAATATATTTAGGTTAATGTAGATACGAGGATTTCATCATTTCTTAGGGAAGTAATCCACATTTGTGCTGCAAACTCCAGAGAACATTAGGAACAGTTTGCCATGTTTCCCATAGTCTTGTCACTTCTGAAAACAACAGTGAATTTCCATGAACATTGATCCTATATATTTACTGTTATTTTTATTAATACTTGCATTTGTGGTAAATTTTACATATACATCCATGTAATTTATTGCTTTAGCCATTTGAGTATACAAGTGAATGGTACCACTCTTATTTATTATCATCTGTTCCAGATGCAATCATTCCCCATTCTGTACTCTCTTTGGCCCTGTTAACCTCTAATAACTTTTTGTCTCTAGGAGTTTTACTTAAACTCAATATTTCACACAAGTGAAATGACATAATATTTGTATTTTACATCTGGCTTATTTCAATATGAGTAATTTTTTTCATCATTCATCTCTGTTTTAGTTGTGTCAAAACTTTATTCCTTTTTCCTAGGCATGTAATTCTTAATTGTATGTATGTACTAATCTTTATTCATTCACAAATCTTTTGGCTTTTAAACATTTTAAACTCTTGTTTCTTTTGAAAAATTCAGCAGTGGAGATTAATGAACTTGTTTTCCATTTGTTACATACCTAGGAGTGGAATTTCTGAATAATAAGGTGATTGTATGTTTTGCTTTTGAAAGAACCAGTAAACTGGGGCTGGAGTATTGGCTTGACAGCTATGGTGCTTGCCTGGCATGCACAAGTAAATGGGTTCAAATCTCAGCACCCTCTATACAATATTGTGTCAGAGCAATGAAGGCCACATGAAAAACTAAATAAAGTTGATTCTCTGTTTCTCTCTCACTGTCCCTGTTTAAAAAAAAAAGAACCAGCAAAATTTTCCACAGTGGCTGTATCATTTTACATTCCTACTATCACTATACATGTATGTTCTTCACATTCTTGTCAACATATGCTATTTTCCATTCTTTTTCATTTATTCTGTTATGGCTGTCTTTATAGATATGAGGTGATAACTCATTGTGATTTTCATTTGTAATTCTTTGATGAATAATGGTAATCTACTTGTCATGTGCCTGATAACTATCTCTTTATCAGTTTTGGAAAAATATACATTTTTTTCAATTATAAATATACATATTTTTCTCAATTTCTTTGCCTATTTTTGGTTGTTTTCATTTAATTGTTGAATCTAAATTTGTTATATATACTTGACTGTAACACTTTACCATGTGATTTTAAATAATTACTTCCATTTTGTAAGTTGTCTTTTATTTGATTTGAAAAATTTATTTTGATAAAGCTAATTTTACCATTTATTATTTCTGTTGTCCTTTATGATTTGGGTATTTTAAAATTTTTTAAATTTTTATATTTTATTAGTGCATTGTAGTTGTACATATTTATGGGATTTGTTGTCACTTATTCATACATGCACAAAATTCAAAAACATAATTTAGCCAACATCTCCTTTCAGAAATCCCCTACCTCCCTTCTCCCACTGCCTGGTCCCTGGCATCTCTTTCTAGGGTATATTTATTATAACATAATAAATATACCAAGCATAATGACATAATTCTTATACCTATGAAGAACATATTTTTATATACATGACAATAGTATATACAATGACATGCTATAAGAGCTTAGAGTATAACTTGTTTTAACTGAGACTAGAGGAATAGTTAAAAGACCTAGAGGAAGAAAGAATGAAATAGAGAAAGTTAATGGAAGGAATCAGACTTAACTTGCTCACATTCATATATGAACATACCATAGTGACCCTCATCAATTCACATGGTGACATATCACACACTAAAGAATGCTGTTTAGTAAATAACAGAAAAACCAGTAGAAGTAAGAGAAGGGAGGAGGTTGGGGGGAGAATATTGAGAACTGAATTAGAATAAGTTACATGCATGCTTTTACAAAAATGTTAATATTTTTCCTATTATCAAGTATATCTAAAAAGAACAGGGGGTGGGAAGAAGGGAGGGGAAGAGGAGATACTGGAACTCAATGTTTTGGGTATTATATCCAAGAAACCATTGCAAAAGTTCAGTTGCCAAGATTTATTCCTATATTTTCTTTTCTTTTCTAAAAGAAAGAGGGACTTTGAAAGAGAAAGAAAGAGAAGGAGGGAGAAGATAGAATCAACTTTATTTAATTTTTCTTGTGTTTTCCGTTGCTGTGACACTTTGTGTTATACCTGGTGCTGGGGTTCAAATTCGAAAGCCAGGTAAGTATCATAACCTCTAAGACACTGCTCCAGCCCACCTATATTTTCTTTTAATAATTTTGTTGATGTAGTTCTATATATGTCATTCATCTACTTTGAGTTAACTTTTATGTAAGTTGAGAGTCTGAAAATCAATTTTACTCTTTTTAATGGTGAAATCCAGTTGCCTTAGCAAGATTTGCTAAAAAGAATATTTTTTATCCATTGAAAAAGTGATTTTGTAACCTTTTTCAAAGATCATTTGATCACAGATGTATGGGTTTATTTTTGACCTTTCAATTTTTTTTTTTTTAAACAATTTTTATTTTAGATTTTCATTTGGCTTTCGTTGTTGGGAGATCTCGTTGTGTACGTGGTGCTGGGGTTTGAACTCATGTACTCGTGCATGCTGGGCAAGCGCCATAACAACTGAGCCATCACTCCAGCCCCATTGACCTTTCAATTTTATTCCAGTGGTCTCTATGTCTATCTTTATGCCAGTAACACATTGTTTTAATTATTTTAACATGGAGGTCTTTCAAACATTTTTTTGTAAGTTATTGTGGTTATTTTGGTTCACTTGCAATTCTATATTGAATTTGAGAACTGATACTTCTATTTCTGCAAAAATGCTATTTGAATACAATACCGATTGAATCAATATGTAGTAGCCTATTTTGGGTAGAATTAGGAATAAGTGATGTCTTTGTATTTATTTAGTTATAATTTAATAACCTTCAGCAGTGGTGTGTGGTTTTCAAGATATAAGTTTTCATCTGCTTGGTTAAATTTACTTCTAAGCGTTTATTCCTTTCAATGCTACTATAAATGAAATAGTTTTCTCCATTTGCTTTGCATATATTCTGGTCACATAAAAGCACAATAACTTTTTAATCTTCATCTGTTTGTTTACTGTAACTTTTTCATTTAAATTCTTTGGGGAAATCTTTATATTTTCTCATGCCTTTGTCAAAGATGCTTTTGCTTCCTTTTCAATTTGAATGATTTTTTTATTTCTTTTTTTAAATGACAGTGAGAGAGAGAGAGAGAGAGAGACAGACAGACAGACAGACAGAAAGACAGAGAGAATCAAATTTTATTGAGTTTTTCACATGGCTTTCATTGCTCTGACACTTAGTTGTGTATATGGGTGCTGGGGTTTCAACCCACATACTTGTGCATGCTAGGTAAACCACTGAACAATTGCTCCAGCTCCGATTTTTTTTTTTTATTTCTTGCCTACCTATATTTTTCCTCGGCTTAAACTTCAAGATAAATATTGACCATGATGGATATTTTTAAATGGACATTTTGAATCATCTACTATTAAGTGTAATGTTAGCTGTGAAGACATCCTCTTCATATCCACTTTTCTGGGAATTTTTATCATTAAAATTATTATTTATTATTGGATTTTTTCAATATGTCTTTTGCATTTGTTAAGATGATGAGGTATTTACTTTTCTTCATTTTACCAAAGTGTTATATTATTTTTTCATAATGAAATACCAGTGCATTACTGGGATATCTGTAACAATATTACTAAGGCATATTGCCTGTGATACTTTATCTGATGTGGCTTTGGGTGTAATAGTGACTCCTGGAATGAATTAGGAAGTCTTTTCCTTTCTTCAGCTTTTAGGAAGATTTTGAAATTTTGTGCTAATATTTCTTTAAATGTGTGACAGTATTCAATAGTGAAGCCATTTTTTCTTTGTTGGGACTTGCTATTGTTCAGATATGAGGAGTCACCCAAAAGCTCACACTTGAAACAAAGCTGATTAGAAGGGAGGTGATTGGATTATGAGAACCACAACCTAATTAGAGCATTACTTCCCGGATAGGGATTAACCTTGTGGTAAATATGGGTAGGTAGAGTGAAATGGAGAAAGTGGGTCACTGAGGGTGTGCCTTTGGGTTTTACATTTTGTTTGTGGTAAACAGAGCTCTTATTCTGCTTCCTTTTGTGGTGTGCTGAGCTGCTTTCCTCTGCCACACTGTTCTTCCATGATGTTCCTGAACAACTTGGACCCAGAAAAATTGATAGGTAGACTGTGGACTGAGCCCTTTGAAAACTTGAGCTCACAAATAAGCTTTTCCTCCTCTAAAATTGTTCTTCTTGAGGTTTTTGATCACAACAGTGAAAAACCTCACTAAAACAGAAATTGGTACCCAACGGTGGGGTCCTTAGTGTAACCGGAGCATGGGGTTCAAAAGCTTTTAAAACCTTTTGAAATGTGTTGAAGGAATTTTCAAAAGTTTAGAGATGCAAACTGGAAAAGTTTTAGAAATGTAATTTAGAATTGTAAGCAGAGCATAATTGGTGACTCTAGTATCAGCTAATAAGACCAGAATACCAATAATATTGTGGAAAATAAAGACTAGAATCATGAAGTTTTAAACGAAAAGTAGGACTGTATTGAAAATTGGACTAAAGGCCATTCAGGTTATGCTTTGGCTAAGAAAGATCTACATTTTCCCCATGTCCTGAAACTTTTTGGGAAGCTCAATTTAAAGGTCGCAGACTTCTTAATCTGGTGGAAGAAATTTCTAGACAGCACAGCATTCAGAAGGTGACACGGAAATTTCTTGGGGCTTTCAGCCAAGTTTACTGGGATCATTAGGTGAAGCAATCAAAGCAGAAAGGTTTGAAAAACTTGAAATTTCACCAGAAAATAGTGCATAAAACTGGGGTTAAGGCTGATGTACTTGTTAAAGATAATACAGCCATTAAAACAAAAACATTACAAACTTTATCTAAAACTAATAGTAAAAATGTCTTGAGGGCACCTCAGTAATTGACAAGACCACAGTTCTTGTCCATAAAAATAAAAAATTCCTTTGAGAAGAAACCAGTTGGGCACCTTGCTTACATCAGGCAACCTGAGAAATTATTTTACCATGCTCAGCCGCTAGGCACTCAGAGGCTGCTGCAGTCATGGTCCCTGGAGGGTTGGTTACTGTTCAAGATGACTCCTGACCTTAGTATCAAATACCTGGTGGTGGTTCTGCATGATTATGGGATGTTGTAATTAGGGGATATGAGACTTCCACCCAGATTTTTAAAGGCAGGCTGGATGTTGTAATTAGGGGATATGAGACTTCCACCCAGATTTTTAAAGGCAGGCCTAGGAGGCCAGTCAAAGTGTAGCAGAGCAGGATTTCCTGTGGAAAGACCCTGAGAGAGTGAGAAGGAAGACAAAGCTATAGTAGTGAACCTCAAGATCAAGAGATGCCAGTGATATGTGATATCTACTGAAGAAAGTCACAGAAATTGGACAGAAACAAGAGAGAGTATAATCCCCCCTCTGTTAGCAAGGCACTTCCCCGAGCTTCTCTTCTGGCTCTAATCCTCCCGGCTCTAACCTTCCCATCTCTAATCTTCCCTCAGGCACAAAGATACACACACTGACCTACTTTCACCACTGTCCTTGGGGCAGCGAACCAATCAGCATCTGCCCTCTGCTCTTAACTACCCCAACCCCCATGAAAATCCCCTATAAATGCTCTTGTACAGCTGCAATAAACGGGGAACCCATCTCCGACAATTGATTTTGGTCTCGCTGCATCGGTTTAATCCTTTCATTGGTGCCATCACTCAGATGGGAGATAACCTCAACCACTTGAGGACCCCCTCCATTTGCCCGACCAAAACCTCTCATCCTCATCCACCTTCTCAAGTGCTCAATACCCTGCAACCAACACTGATTACCTTCTAGGTGAGTCATTCCCCAAGAGGTTACCACCCTCAGCCTGACCACAGGGGGAGACTACATCCCACCTAGGCCTTCATGGCCATAATGGACTCCTAGAAACCTCCTCCACCCTTTGACTCTTAGCTAATGGGGCAGGAGTGAAGAACAGACACCCTTTACTCCTTTACTCCCTCTCCTCCAAGTCTGTCTCTGAAAAGCCTGGCACCAGGTACTCTGCAACCTCTGGGCCCGGCAGAAGGATCCTTGGGTGATGACCTGATTGTCCTTCCTGCCCCCCCCCCAGCTCCACTGAGTCTCATGAACGGTTTACCCTTTGGGGATGTCCAAACGGGTCCTCCGTTCGTCCTGTTCTGGTCCGGAGTCTCTATTCCTTCTCTGAGTCTCCTCCTCGGAGTCACTGTTCCTTCTCCACCTTCCTTTCCTTAATTATGTGGGCCTCTTCTTCCCTCCCAAATGACTCCCCTTTAAAATGTTTACTTTCTAATTTGAATCGCCTTTCTCTCACACTGGACATAAAACCTAAGAATTTCATTAAACTCTGTACCCAAGATTGGCCTAATTGCCCACTAGACAATCACAATCGATGGCCCACTGAGGGATTCTGAAATCCACAACTTCTCCAAGATTTATTCAATTACTGGGAGTGCTCAAAAGAGTGGAAGGAGATCCCCTACCTTGAAGCCTTTTTACTCCTCCGCTCTCACCCCGAGCTATGCTCCACCTGTAGCCCCCACCAAGTCCTCCTTGCCTGCAAATCTAAATCTACCCCTCCCCCGAAGGATGCCCAGGCACAGACCATCCCACATACCCAGGTGCAGACCACCCCACCCACTGACTCCACTTTTTCTTCTTTCTATCTGGCCGATGAACCTCCCCCTTACCATTTCCCACCTTCCGCTCCCACGCCTTCCACTCCTAAGTCTCCTCCTGCTTCCCCTCCGGACTCATCTCCTTTACCCTATCAGACTTCTCCCCCTAACATTTTTAGTCCCCTGGCCACTCACTCCCATACTCAATTAGCCCAACTCCACGCCCATACCATGGCACCCCTACTGGAAGTTGTAGGACCTGAAGGTATTGTTTGGGTCCATGTTCCCTTTTCCATGACTGATCTCACCTACTTGGAAAAGCGGTTAGGCTCCTATGCTACTGACCCCACAACCTACATTCAAGAGTTCCAATGGGTCCTACAAGCCTATTGCCTCACACACCATGACATCTACAGTCTTTTGAATAATACTGTCCTCCCAGAGGAACACAGACGAATCTGGGACTTGGCTAGAGCTCATGCTGATGAGGCCCACTGTGTCAATCCTAACCACCCTACCTGCCCCCATGCAGTTCCTGACCAAGACCCTAATTGGGACTATAATACCATAGCTGGATTACAAGCCAGAGATCAATTTTCCACCTGCATCATAGTTGGCCTTAGAAAGGCTGCTCAAAAGGCTGTAAATTTCCAAAATATTCAAGAAATAATACAAAAAAGGATGAAACTCGCTCTGAATTTCTTGATCGGCTTACGAAAGCCTTCCAACAATATACCAACTTAGATCCTGAGACTCCTGACGGCACACATGTCCTTGTGACTTACTTTTTGTCTCAGAGCTACCCCGACATTAAAGCTAAATTTAAAAAGTTAGAGCAGGGTCCCACAATACCTCAGACCGAAATTCTGGCCACTGCCTTTAAAGTCTATCAAAATCAAGAAGAAGAAGCCAAACGCCGCAATTACCAGAGATATGAAAAGACAGAATACAGTAAATTCCAAATGCTCGCCCAGGCTCTTCAGAGGATCCCCCAAATGTGGTGCCAGCCACTCAATAAAGACCCCCCAGCTGCCTGTTTTAAGTGCCACAAAGAGAGCCATTGGGCTAAGGCATGCCCTACTCCTGGGGTCCCTAACACACCCTGCCCCAAATGTCAGCAAAAGGGTCACTGGCATTCAGATTGTCTCACTTCCTGAAGGGGAGCTACGGCCAAAACCCCAACAGAGACCTCTTGGGCTTGGCGTTCGATGACTGACGGGGCCTTGAGTCCTCTTCCCCAGCTGATACTATCAGCAGGCAGGAGCCCAGGGTACAACTCCAAGTGGACGGGTGCCACATTAGCTTACTTATAGACACTGGGGCCACCTTTGCGGTCTTGAGGGAGTTTTGGGGACCACATTACCCTCATCCTCTCCTATTGTCGGAGTAGGAAGGAAAACCATACTCCCACAAAAAACTTCCCCCCACTTACCTGTTCCATACATGGATTCCCTTTTTCTCATTCCTTCCTGGTAATGCCCCAATGTCCAATACCACTTCTCAGCAGAGATATCCTTTCAATCTTCAAGGCCACTATCCCTATACAACCTCCATCCTCTCCCACCCCTCACTTTTTGATGACTCTCCTGACGGAGGACCTTACAAACCCCTCCCTACACAGCCACCTCCCCCTTCCGCCTCACCTTGTGGATCCCATCATATGGGACATCCAAAGCCCCTCTATGGTTGATTGCTCCCCCATCATAATACAACTCAAAGACCCTAATCATTTCCCCAGTCAACCTCAGTATCCTCTATCTGCAGCCGCTTTAACTGGCCTACAACCCATCATATGGGACCTCCTGAAAAACGGATATATCTGACCCACTCACTCTCCCTTTAACACCCGCATATTGGCTGTAAAGAAACCCAATGGCACCTACCAGTTGGTACAGGATCTCCACCTCAAAAACTCCTCTGTTAAACCCATTCATCCACTGGTTCCTAATCCATATACTCTCCTATCTCAAATCCCCATGACCTCCACCCACTTCTCTGTAATAGATCTGAAGGATGCCTTCTTCTCTATTCCCCTCGCACCTGAATCCCAGGATATTTTTGCTTTCACTTGGACCAACTCAAAAATCAGACATTCCCAACAGCTCACATGGACAGTACTTCCCCAGGGATTTCGGGACAGACCTCACCTTTTTGGGCAGACCCTGATGACTGACCTAAGAGACGTCCACCAGACCTGCCCTGATTCCACCCTTCTTCAATATGTAGATGATCTTCTCCTATGTAGCCCCTCAGCAAAAATCTCCAAAGATGACACCATTAAGCTGCTAAATTATCTTGCTCACAGAGGCTACGGTGTTTCCCCACAGAAGGCCCAAATATACTCTCCTACAATTACTTATCTTGGCTTCTCCATTTCTCAAGGGAAAAAGGCTATCACTACTGACAGAAAACATCTTATCAGCTCCCTTTCTGCACCAAAAACCAAGGCAGAAATTTTATCCTTTCTGGGCTTGGTGGAATATTTCAGAGCATGGATTCCCAATTATTCCCTTTTAGCCAGACCCCTATAAGATATGGCAAAAGGCTCCTCACACAAGCCATTATCTTCTCCTGTTGCACGGCCCTTCCAAATACTGAAGAAGGCCCTCCTGATAGCCCCAGCCTTTCATCTACCTGACCTGACACGGCCCTTCCTCCTTTGTGTACATGAAATGGTGGTCAGAGTTTGGGTGTTCTTGGACAAAATTATAGACGGACTCACATTTGCCCTGGTAGCATATCTCTCCACACAGCTAGATCCCACTGTTAGGGGATGGGCTTCATGTTTACGTGCCCTGGTGGTGGGACATGATCTTCAAAAAGAGAAAAGGAGGCCCACAAACTCAATTTTGAGTCTCCCCTAGCCATCCTCTCAGTACACCCCTTAAAGGACCTATTAAGCTATAAGGGATTACAATCCCTTCCCCCTTCCAGAATACTCTCTCTCCTCATTTCCTTTCTTCAAAACCCGACAATATCATTTAGAGCCTGATGCCCCTTAAATCCTGCCTCATTACCCCCAGTCTCTACGGCCTCAACTGACTTCCCCATAAATAATTGCACTGAGATCCTAGAAACCTTCCTACCCTGCCCCACCTCTATCTCTGAGGGTCCTTTACCCCAACGCAACTTCACCTGGTTTTCTGATGGGAGTTCATTGATATAGGATGGAATACGAAAGGCAGGATATGCCATTGTTTCCTCTCTCTTCTGTAATGGAGGCAAAACCCCTCCCACCCAATACCACTAATCAACAAGCTGAACTTATTGCAGCCACCAGGGCTTGTGAGCTGGCAGCAGGAAGGACCTATCCCTATATACAGACTCTAAGTATGTTTTCCATACCCTCCTGTCTCATGCTACCATTTGGAAAGAAAGGGGTCTATTAACATCCAAAGGTACCTCCATTACTAATTCCAGGTTCATTTCTCATTTACTCGAAGCCTCCAGACTACCCTCCAAACTTGGAATCACCCACTGCAAGGCTCATCAAACTGAATCCTCCCCCATTACTGTCGGGAATTCCAAGGCCGACCATGCTGCACGAGCTGCCGCCCTCCAGACACGTCCTCCCTCCCCTATGCTTGTGCTCACATCTCCTGAAGAACCATATGAACACTTTTCCACTTCCTCCACTCCTTATTTCTCTCCAGTCCCCAAAGCCTTGAGAGCTTCCTCTGTTCCTTTTTTCCTCTCTCTACAGAAGATAAGACTCTGGCATGCATTTCTGCGACCTGCCACATTTGCCAACAAATGAATTCAAACACACTTCTCTGGCCTAAACCCTTTCCTTCACACCAAGCTCGTGGACACACCCCTGCTACCGACTGGCAGCTTGATTTCACCAATGTGCCCAAAGTCTAACATATAAAATATCTCTTAGTATTGATAGACACCTTTTCAGGCTGGGTCAAGGCCTTCCCCACCTCCAACAAAGAGCCTCTACCGTGGCTGATGTTCTGATGACTCAAATCATTCCCAGGTTTGGGATGCCTACCTTGATTCAGTCAGATAATGGCCCAGAATTTATTTCACATGTCACCCAGTCCATAGCCCAGGCACTATCCTTCCCTTGGCACTATCACTGTCCCTACCAACCCCAGGCATTGGGTAAGGTGGAATGAACAAATCGCACCCTTAAAGAAATACATACAGAACTAACAATGGAACTCAATATGGACTGGAACAAACTGCTCCCTCTGGCGCTTCTACGCTTGCGAGCTCTACCAAAAAGGCCCTCCCTCCTGTCTCCTTTCGAGATCATATATGGCCATCCTCTCCTTCCTCCTGGCATATTCCCAAAGCCATGGCCCTTGCCCAATCAATGTGCCCTACCTCTCCTCTTCCATCTCTGGACCGAATTATGGAAATATCAGGACTGGCTCCTCCCTGACACTAATCTCTCCCAAAATCCTTTTTCTCTGGCACCTGGTCAATCTGTGTACTTCAGTCCTCCAGGGGAAAAGACCCCTCTACAGCCAAAGTGGGAGGGCCCAACGCAGGTCATCCTATTTACCCCTACGGCTGCCAAACTAGCCCTCCCACACAATCAGCTCACTCCATGGATTCATATTTCCATGCTCAAACCAGCTCTCAGCCCACCCGGACCTGAGGACGCTCATCCAGAACCTGCTTCGACACTGTCTTCTCCTGAACCTAAGACCAAGTATGATTGCACCCTCTCTTCTCAGAATCCTTTAAAACTCCGCCTCTCCCGTATCTCCTTTCTTGAGCCTATATCTGAAGATGACACAAACTAAGGGTTTTTTTAACCCTCCTCCTACTACTACTCCTTTCCCCTTTTATTGCTGTTTCCTCTCCTTATATATGGAGGTTCAAAGTAAGACAGACACATATAGAGGAAAATTCCAAAATCACCTCATTGGCAACTACCGCTGACTGCCCTCTAATGGGCTGTTCAAATACCATCTATCTTTCTCTCCCTGCTGCTACAAACTGTTCCAACATGCCACAAGCCCCTATATCTGCTTCTTGTATGACCAAACAAAAGATTACTGCATTGGTGTGCAGACACTTATGGAGGGTGCCCCTATTGGTCCTGTAAGATCCATGACGCATACTTAGGGCAATTAAACCAAGGCATGTTTCAATATGGACACTACAAATGCCTACAACATCACAATCAAAGACCCCTGGGACCCTCACTGGGCCTCCGGCATCTCATCATCCTTTTACGGTAATGGATACACTTCCACCCCCTCTGGGTCTCTCCACATTTCTGGAGAATACATCTCTATAGGCACACAGACCTCTCAAGTGTCCACTGACATCCAGCATTCAGAGCAGGTCATAATGCAGACACTCCAGAATTCATCTTCCCCCTCTAGCTCATTTTACTCCTGGCTCCATATATTTTCAGATACTATAACCTTCCTTAATCACACTTTTCCAACTGCCAGTCCAGCTAATTGTTTCCTTTGTGCATCTCTAACCCGGCCTTTATTGGCTTCAGGGCCCATCAAGGCTTCTAACTACGTCTTTGATTCCCAGGGTCAAGCTACAGACCCTCTTCCTAACATTCCCCTATGGGAACCAGAGGATCCTACTACTGTCCTATCTCCCCGCCTTTGCATTTATGTAACCCATGGCCCTATCAAAGCTTCTAACACTTCCTGTCAGAATAATATCACTCTTAACAGCACTACTTATTCCCCACCAGGGCATTTTTTCTGGTGCAATGGCACTCTTACTAATGTTATTTATGGTAGCTCCACCTTACCTTGCTTTCTAGTTACTATTGTCCCGCAACTGACCCTTTACAGTAGTTTGGAACTGCAATACCTCATTTCATCGTCTCAAAGGATGAAACGAGCAAACTTTTTACCTATACTTGTGGGAATCTCATTAACAACCTCCCTTGCTGGAGCTGGTCTTGCCAGAGGAACACTAGGTCACTCCTTATGGGCAGTCGAGGACATTAATATGGACTCAAAAGCACCCTCACATCCATAGCCTCATCCTTGGCATCCCTGCAGAAACAGGTGACCTCTCTGGCACAGGTAACCCTCCAAAATCGCAGGGCATTAGATCTTCTCACGGCAGAAAAGGGAGGCACTTGCGTATTTTTAAGGGAAGAATGCTGTTATTATGTCAATGAATCTGACCTAGTAGAACAAAACTTTATCAAACTAAATGATTTGACAGCAAGATCATGGAGCGTCTCTAATAGCTCACCATTTGACCCCTGGCTTCAATTCCCCCTTCTGACTTGGGTATGGCCAATCCTAGGACCATTATACATCATTCTACTTGCTTGCTTCTTCATAAAATTCATTCAAAACCTGGTTGGAAAAATCACTAATAAACTTTTAACCAGCTTCTCCTCAGGGATTGCCAGCTACTGGCTTTGGAAGACTCTAGCATTTTGTCCAGAGTCCAGCTTACAACGTGCTGACTATGACTGATCCATGGAGAATATTCCTGAGGGCCCTCCACCATAACACCTGGCTCATCCCACCCACTTACCACATAGACGACTGGTGGAACACAATACAGGATCTATGGTTCCAGGGAACTTTTACAGACCTTAATCCATAAGAAATATTTGCCTTTTGGGGGCTCATATGGGGTTTCTTAACTATATTCCTCCCAGACCCTCCCACACTACGCCCCCTTCCAGAAGGAAATAGCCAGATCGAGAGACTCCCTTTTCCCACATATAAAACAAAAAAGGGAGGAATATAACCCCTCTCTGTTCTCAAGGTGCCTCCCCGAGCTTCTCTTCCTGGCTCTAATCTTCCTGGCTCTAACCTTCCGGGCTCTAATCTTCCCGCAGGCACAAACATACACCCACTGATGTACTTTCACCACTGTCCTTGGGGCAGCGAACTAATCAGCCTCTACCCTCTTCTCTTAACTACCCCAACCCCCATGAAAATCCCCTATAAATGCTCTTGTACACCTGCAATAAACAGGGAAACCCATCTCTGATGATTGGTTTTGGTCTCTCTGCACTGGTTTAATCCTTTCAGAGAGGCCATGTGGGCTGCAATCAGCAAAATCATTGGAGCAGAGCAACACAAGCCTTTTTGGAGAGAACATCATGATGTCCTATGTCCCAGACTTATACTCTAACTCAAATCCCACAAAAAGAGGAACAATCCAATCCCAAACCCAACAGAAGGGAGGAAATTAGTAATATCAGAGCTGAAATCAATGTTTTAAGAACAAATAAATACAAGAATCAACAAAACAAAGAGTTGGTTCATTGGAAAAGTATATAAAATTGACAGACACCTAGCTAACCTCACCAAAAGTA
>PVKS010038485.1:0-17884 GCA_004027875.1 Aplodontia rufa
GAACCATTCCAGAAGCCGATGTTATTCCTACACTAGATACCCATTTAACACATGAGTTCTTATGGGGGAAACGGCAATAGATGAAACCCACAGTAGCTTATCTATGCGTTAGCATTACCCCTGGTTATCAAAGTTTATACACATTGATTGCTACAGTTTTGACAATGTTTCCCCCTCATCTGTGTCCTGTATCGCAATATACTTCTAATAAAGGTGGAAAAAAAAAAGACTCATTGACTCCTCTTTATCCTACAACTTTTGGGATCTTAGTGAGTAAATAAATTAAAATATCTGACCTGGGGTAAATCATTCACTTTTCTGAGTTTTAATTTCCTCAAAAAGAAAGAAAGGGAGAAGATGAAATGAACTCCTTAATGTTATAGCAATTCTGAGGGCTTTTAGGGTTTGTTCTCCCCAGTCACAGCTCATCCTTTGTATGGAAACAGTTCATTTTTCTACAAGAGTAGCCACAACTTGTAACTACCCAAAAGCAACTGGGGCAGGTACAGAAAGGCAATTCTAAAATCCTTTCCTCTTGGCATCTGCTAGTCAGTCATGTATCAAGAAGTCCCAACCACCATATTTTCCAGAAATCAAATAGTCTGTCCCTTGGTATCTTATCAACCCCCATCAGTAATTTCAGTTTCCACTCTGAAATTCTGGGTTTCAATCACATGCTTCCATTTTCTCAGGTGTTGTCCACTATTTTTTGTTTGTTTCTAGCTCTTCACTCAGGGTTGTGCTTATAAACTTGTTTGGAAAGCTGAGTGCACTTTTCAGAAATAGCTGTTCTCTGTCAAGGTCATGCCTGTTCCACAGCAGTGCTTCAAGCTCAGGCTACCTTTTTCCCCTACCATTATGAGATTGCTGCACTTATCCCTTGGGCCCTGTATCTGGCAGGGGAAAGAATGTGGGTGGAGGGAGGAGAGGATGTGGAACAAGCTGGCAGCCCCTGGATGGCAGGTCTCCCCAGGAGAGCCTTCCCCAACTGGAGTTAGTCAAGCCTAGCCTTGCTGCTGACAGATGTCCCTGATTCCTGCTTCAACCATGTGGCTCCTGACACCCTGTTTGAAAAGACCTGTAAGATAGCTCTGTGACCTCATTTTTCTAAGAATCTCCTGGGAAGCAAGCTTTTCTGATGACTGCATTAATTTATGTCATTCCTTCTCATAGGTTCTCTGTCACTGAAAGAATAACATGCAAACTTTTAATGTGACCACAATGCTGGCTTTCTCATCTGCAGAATGGGGATATCAATACTTAACATGCATGATTGCTCTGAAAATTAAATGATCTATGGGTGGAATATACCTTACCTGAAGTGCTTGGGATCAGAAGTGTTTCAAAGGGTTCTGACTTTGCCACAAACATAATGAGATATCATAGGAATGAGACCCAAAACTAATCACAAATTTCATTTATGTTTCATATGTGCCTTGTGCACATTGACTAAAGGTAATCATGTAGAAATTTTAATGATTTTGTGCATGAAACAAAGTGTTCATTTTGTGAAATTTTCCACTTGGATGTCATGTTGGTGCTCAAAATGTTTTGGATTTTGAAGCATTTTAGATTTTCAATTGTTTTTTTATTAAGGATACCCAAACCTATAATCTGCCTAGCTTTTGCACAATAAATGGGAATACTGTAGAATTATCAGGTCAAGAAGAAGCTTTCTTGCCCTTGCTACTTCCTGACCTGGTCCTATTGCTCTAATTCCTCAAGCCAAGTTTCCACACCACTCATATGCCTCAGGTATCTTTCAATGTTCATATTCAGTTTCTATGTGTCTTTTCATATACAGTCTATCTTAAAACTGATGCTCCACTTTTCTTGGAAAATAAAACACTTGCACCCCACCCCTTCCCTCATGTTCTCTTTCTACCCTTACTCTCACCACTGCCCCTATATAGTCCCATTACTGCATTGGCATTTTGTCTTTAATGGAAATGATAATAATAGCTGCCATTCTGTAAGTACCTATATACATATATACATATATACATATATACCTATATACATATATACCTATATACATTTTTGTACCAGAAACCATCCCACGATTGTTGATCTGTAGCCTCCATTTCATATTAGGGAAATGGAGTGGAAAGCAGAAATTGTTCCCTAATATAGACTAGATCTCTGTGTATCTTATTAAATAAACTATACATCCTAAATAACCATGTAAGAACGCTGGTCCTCAGTAAGCAACTACTCATCAAAGCCGCAAATGACTCAGAAAAGTCTCCCTTTGCTTTTTTATCTTGTTTGGCTCACATCATGGGATTATCTTTCATTTTCAAAAGGACATATTTCTTTCACCCAGTTGTGTTTCATTATATACCATCAAAGAATCAGAGGAACTTGATGGATCATTCAAGTGAGGCTTTTCTAGTATTACAGATGTGGAAGACACATTGGGGATGTTCAAACCTTTCTGGAGGTCAAAAGTAAAGGATGAGGGAACTGAGGTTCCAGTGACATATGTTTTGTTCTCAGGCTGCTGCTCTTCATACAGAACTGTTCAGCAGGTTTGGAGGAATAGCTGATTCATTTTAAAATACACTAAAGTTGGAGTACAACTAGAGAGGCCTCAAAATCTCACATGGGCATCATTTCCTACAGGAAATGTCTGTCCAGAGCTGATCTACAACAATATGTTTAATTTAGACTATTTGGTTAATATTTGTATCTTCCACCAAATCAGAAGAAACTGGAAACTGTATGAGCTGTACTGAGTGGTACAGAAGGAAAACAAGTTTCAGACCAAATAGTGCCACCTACAGGGACATTCATTAGCTAAACAGACATATACCAATCTTAAAACCAATTCTTGTAAGCTTGTTGAAGCCCTCACTCTCTGTCAAGCACAGATGCTTTCATGTGAACCTCTGCATGAAAGACTTACTCAAAGGCAAATGCAACAAATACATCCATAGCAATGTCTACTTCTATTCTTGTGAGGTCCAGTGAAGGGGTCTTTCTGGAGGACACAAGAACAAATGGAATTCTAATTCTATTGTACTAGCATGAGGGGTTCAAGTGTCTGCTTCACCGAATTTGTATTCTAATTCATGAATTATTCAAGGGTGAATGTAAGGTCCCATTTATTCTATCCAAATAGCCAAGCACATGTACTAAATATTTTAAGCTTTTGCTGTTAAAACTTATATTCAATGTGTATTATGTAATTGACAGTCTTTGAGCATATTCTGCTGTCAATATTTGAAATGCATACTTCTAGAGTGTGACTCTCTCCGGGTTGAGGTAACTTATTGCACCTGGGACCTGGCTTCTTTTTTGAAGTCTTTCATGTTAGCTGGTCCTCCTAGATTAAATAGATTCACATACCTATTTACTTATCTATAGATAAGTAAATTGTGGGTGATATAGCACTTTCTCTCCTAGAATCTTCAAGGCACAGGATAGTTGTTCGAGGTCATTCATCTGCCTCTACTACCAGAAACTTAATCATTTTGTCCTCTCAAGCACTCATCTGATATGGTGACTGGTCACATAAAGTAAATATGCAATAAGTGCACATGGTTTTTGAATGAATATGCATATTTAGGACTGATCACTCATATCTACTGCCCACAATATGGTCACTCTCATTTAAAAAAGGAATAAAAATATTACAGAAAAACTTTTCTCTCTCATGTCAGAATCCATGACCCAGAACCAAATGAGAAAAGCTGGAGCTCCATATAGAGTTAGATTGTCTGGTGTGACTCTCTCCTTCACAAGAGGGGCTAATATGGCCCTTGGAGAGCCCACTGGTGGGCTGAACTTACTGGGAAGGCCAGGAAGTGTGTGGTCAGCTGTGAAGAAAACTAGAAAGTATGATGGGTCAGAAGGAGGGTTCAAGTTAGTAGACAATTTGCCTATTCCAAACCAACTTTGCCTATTTTCTCTCTTTGTTCCAAAGGCTGTTTCTATTGCTACTCATGCATAGAAACTGTCCTTCAGAGTTAACTGTTTGTCCTAAAGTGAAGAGTTCTTTGTGTAATTTGCATTCTAAATAGGAACGCAATTGATTCACAAAATCTTGATGCTGCTTAACAGGACAAATGAATCATTTGCTTTCCAAATTACAGGGAGCTTTGAGGTCAGGCAGCCTGGGTAGCAACAGATCCTCTCCCTCAAAGGCATAGAAAATAGCAAACAAGAAACCCCAATCTTTGGAACTTTCTCCATCTGAGTAGCCAGTTCCACCATCTTCTTAAAACACATAGGGGACCATGGAATTAGCATGTTCAAGCCAGCATATGGTACATATCATATTAACTTAATCACAGGACTCTAGCAAACTGCTTTCCAGATAATTTGGGCCCTTGTGAATAGCCATTCCTCTTCCCTGCTTTTGCTCAGCTCTGGAAGGGATGATGCGTACACATCTCTGTTGCCCAATGGACTCCAAAGAAATCTTGCCAGTGTTTGTAATACCTACAAAACCCCTTGGTAAATAACATCCATGCCACACTGAGCAGATTGACACCAAGAAGATCAGTTCCACATGATAGCTCTTCCCCAGTTGCTTATTTTTTTGCAGTTAGAAAAGAAGAAAAACCTGGGAACAGAAGATTCACACCAGTCTTATCCTTTTTTATGGATGCTTAATGGAAGGTTATTTTTTGTTCTTGAGGAATATAGTGAATTCACCTTCTCCATTTTGGAAACTTTCTTTTTATACTGCCCAGCAACAACTTATAAAAGAAGAGTTAAAGTTGGGCCTTCATTACAACACACACATGACACTTAGTCTCTATTAAGCCAAGGACATTTCTCTTTCATCCTGATCCCCATCTCACCAATGCTCTTAACCAAGAATACCAAGGATTACAAGAGATTCTTCACTTAGCAGTGACTAGGAAACATCTGATCTGGGATATACAAAAAATATTACGGGTATGTCTTTAAGATGATTAAGAGGTTTTATTCAAACTTCAGAAGTGTTTGGAACTCATTTGTAAAATTGAGAAGAAAGATCTACAAGGATATTTTAGTAACCACCAGAGGCAAAATGGAAATACAAGGGAAGAAGCTAATATTTGTTAAATACCTACTTGTGGAAGAAATTAAAGTCTCCCCAAAGAAGAACAAACAAAGCTTATTCTTCAGAGCTTGTTAAAGCAAGGGAACTGGTCATCATCACTAGTATTTGGCACAGGTTCAAAGGTAGGCAAAGGGGTGGGAAGGCTTTACAGTGGGGAGAGAGGGAAGGCTATAGGTGCACCCTGACTGGAGGCGATAAGCATGAGGAAGCTGGAGGATGGCTAATTGGAAGTGGGTGCATCCTATATGATTGATCTGAGAACCATGATTGATTTTTTTCTGACTTTTTCTGAGCTGGAAACAGAGGCAAAAACACAGAGAAGCTAGCGGTCACTGAGCAAGCTTTACTCTCTGCACTAGTTGCTGCAGAGGCTGAGGTTTGGCTTCCTAGTCCAGTTGCCCAGGAGCTGATTGTTCAAGAATTCATGGTCACAAATTCTGTTTACTTGTCACATCATGTCATGCCCATTGCCATATATCTTTTCTGTTTTTGTATTCAGTGTCTGATATTAAATTCCAAGCAGTGTGGTTTCATTGAATCTTCACAGCAATGCTATTTTTAAAAACAGGAACTTTGTTAACAGCCTCATAAAGGAAGAAACTGAGCTAAATCATTCAATAGTATAGTGCTAGTAAGCAGCAGGACTAGGTTTTGGCATTTGGAAGGCTGACCACGTCCATGCTTTCTACACTTCCGTGCATTATCATTGACTGAGGTGGAAATGGGAACTCCTGGAGGTCAGTGTTGGGAGCTTCTGCAGAGATCAGACACACTTAAGATGAACATGGTCTTTCTGTTCCTATAACGTTTAAACTCAATACGATCATCACTTCTATCCATTGTTAACCGGAGACTCAGTTCCAATGTTTACACTAAGATGTCTAGCCAGGGAGAACACACCTATTGTTGATATTATTATTTCAAATAGCATATTTCATTAAAATCTTTTTTTAAATAATTGAACTTTTAGAAACTGAATCATGCTTGAAGTTTAAAAATATTGAAGAAATGATGTTCCTGATTCTAGATTAAGGGAATTTACTATGGTTGTTCTACTTGTATTTCTGAGGGACTAAAGAATATATTCAAATGATATGAAAAGTATTGTGCTTTTGAGCATGTTTGCATTTCTTTTCCTGGATAAAGTGTTGGAATCTTCATAAGACTCCATCAGTATTTATTTTCCTTTAGATAGTTAAGTACTGAGCTTCTGTGACTTAAACTAAGCAACATCTAAAGCACTCCTCACTTCATAGTCATGTGCAGTCAGGACTGAGGAAGGCCTCTCTAAAGGAGAAAAGGATCTTGCTTCAGTATGCCTGCTTTGCTATGCCTCTGTCACCTTTGTTCATGTTTTGAATCTTGTTAAGAGGAGCTGCATTACAGATGCCCACAAGAAAGGGCTAGCCATGTACTGTTGCAGACACTACTGATGAAGAAGCAGCTTTATTTTGCTTTGTACTTGTCTTTCTTTTGGTCCCAGGTACCTGGAAGAGTTTTCAGTTTCACAGGTTATTTTAAACTTCAGAACACATAATGGTAAGAAAGGGCTTTGGAATTCTAGTTACGATATCTAATAACTGAGAGATCCTGAGTGAGTTCCTTTTTTTTTCTCTAGTCTTGGTTTTCTTATCCTTACCTCTAGAGACCTGCTGTGTAAAAACTTTTTGAAAATGATCCAGGCACCCTTAGGGTGTCTGTATCTCTGCAGATATATTTGCTGCAGAAGGGTACTCTTACCCTTGCATCAGTTGAAATAATATCACATTTTTGTGTGTGTGTTTAAGTTTCAGGTAAGATTTGATTTGAAAATAATCTCTACTGCAAAACTTTTAAACAAAATGAGCTTTATGGAGCCCTTTAACACTTAGAAATATTAAAATGTACAGATATATTTCCAATAGAGTCATGCATGGAAGAATCAGATGGAGGACATTTTGAGGAAAAATATATGTATAATATGTTATGTCTATTCTTCCTTGATCCTCCCCCTGGGTCTCGACAACTGACATATTCTTAGAACACAGGGGGAGAAGTTTATGATTATATTCTGCCCCTGGACCTTTTTGATTTTCATATAACTATGGTTCTTGGGGACAGAACCAGTTTTTAAATTAGGGAAAAGCAAACTGCGTATTCCATGAATATCTTTTTCTTTCCATATATTCTCAGTCATCTGAACTATGAGCCTTCCTGAAGTGAGATGTTTTAGCTGCAGCAAATAATTTACTGTGAAGGGTTAGGGAATCTATGGGCCCCACCCCATCCTAAACCCATCACTTTCTTGTTTCTTTTTTTTTTTTTTAAGAGAGAGAAGGACAGTATGTGTGTGTGTGAGAGAGAGAGAGGAACAATTTTATTTAGTTTTTCGTGTGGCTTTTGTTGCTCTGACACTTGTTTGTGTACATGGTACTGGGGTTTGAACCTACATCTTTGCACATGCCAGACAAGTGTTGTAACCACTGAGCTACCGCTCCCACCCCCCCAAATCCATCACTTTTGACATTGTATTTCCACATCTACCTTGGAAAATTTCACTATAGATATTTCATGTCCTCAAGGTTACTTTTATATTCTTTTCTTTTTGGTCTTGGGACACAAAGATTGGGAATTTCTTGCTCCCATTCCTTTAAACACTTCTCAGTTTCCTTTGGAAAGTCACATTCTTCCATATGATCTTCAAACACTGTGGTTCTCTGGGGTCCTACCCTCAGTCCTCCCTGAGTCCTCATTTATTCTTCTTCTTTTTTTTATTTTTCTTTAAGCAGCATGGTGGAAATTTACAACTGCATTTTCCTTTTCTGTGGTTTTAGTTACCCATAGTTAACCATGGTCTGAAAATATTAAGTGGAATACTACAGGTTATTAATAGCTTTGGAAATTCCTTTGTCGATTTTAGATGACAAAATTCATGTAAATTTATTAGCATAGATTATAAGTTTAAAAGGGTAATTTATTAACATTTAGAACTATATTTACTTTGATATACTGTTTTCTTATTTTGTAAGTTTTCCTTTTTACTTCTCCAGTTTACCACACTTGACTTATTTTAATTCTTAGAAATACATGTCACAATATATTATTTTTTCCTATTCTGGAATATCATATAATGGAATCTCATTGTATATACTATTTCTTGACAGCATTCTTTCATTCAGCATCCCCAGTATATCTCATTAGGTATGTGAAATATTCCAAAATCTAAAAAAAAATACAAAATACAAAACACTTCTAATCTCAAGCATTTTGGATAAAGGATACTCAACATGTATTTACTCTAGTTCATAATTATACATGTGTAATTATTTGCTAGTGTTTATCAACCCCCTTGACTATAGCTCCTTTGGGTCTATTTCTGCTTACCACTGTGTCCTTGAGCATAGATAGCATGTTTCATAGAAATTGAACAAATTCCTGAAGGGAAGAATAAGTAAATGTGTAGGTCCAGTACAAACCATAGTGGACTCTTGTAAGAGAGTTAGTATTGTCTTCCCAAGTCCCTTGGCTTGACAATATGTCAGGAAGGAAAGAGAGCAAGCTGAAATTTTTACATTTCTGCTCCAGGGTCCATTTTTGAGTAAAGAACAATGGGAAGAAGGGTAACTTTTATTTAGGACCCATCCAATTTCAGGCAATGTGTGTGAAAACAGTATCTGAGGCTAAGGGAAGCAAGCCTTGATCCTGACCAAGGTCACTCTTCTAATAAATTGGGAAACTAGGACACAGCCCAAACCATACATCTAAATATAATTCTTCCTTCCTGATCTGTGTTGCCTCCCTTCATCCCTGGTCTTGGCAAATAAGGACACCTGGTTAATATAGCACTAACAACATATTACAAAAGCTTATGTAGTTGGCTAGGATTGGACTTAACTTACTATGCTAATATCCATGTATGCATGAATATGTAACAACTATCTCCTATAATATGTAAGACTAGGTTGAACAAATAAAAAAATCATAAATCATTGGATATCAGGCAGACTATCAAAATCTGTTGATGAAATCGGAATAGCATTTAAATTCAGTTTTGTGATAATATCATGGCCAGGGCTTCTGATAGTATGATAATATGTTATATTTTATATGTAATTAAATTGAATAACTATATATGCCTGTGCATATTTTTTAAAGCCTGTATAGTTGTTGGGATGTACCAATCAAAGCCTAACAGATGCATCTCAGGAGGTTTATGGATCTCTTTCTATTTTTTTATTCTTTTAGTGTTATGGGACAGATGAAGCCAAGTACCCAAGGAATTTGCTGGAAGCAGGTTTGGTATG
The DNA here is from genome assembly GCA_004027875.1 of Aplodontia rufa. Classification (NCBI taxonomy): domain Eukaryota; kingdom Metazoa; phylum Chordata; class Mammalia; order Rodentia; family Aplodontiidae; genus Aplodontia; species Aplodontia rufa. Next base: position 9,340 of record PVKS010038485.1, read on the forward strand.
CTACAGCATGGATCAGAGCACAGACTACTGCAAATTCTGAGTGTCAGAAAGTAGTCCTCCTAGAGATTTATCCCCCTTAGAGAAAAATTTAGTTTTTTAAAATTACATTTTGATTGGCTAACAGTGAAAGGTTATTAAGTTTTGTAATTTGTCACCTGTAAATAGAATTAACTTTTGAAGTGGAACAAAAGTGTCATATATAGTTTTTGCATTAACTAAATGTAATCTCTAAATCTCTAACATTTGCAAGAACAGGAGGTGCTACGTATGAAGTGCCACAGAGATCAGTTTGCTGTTGAAAGAAATTAATTTGTAAAAATCCCCCTTATTTATTTATTTATTTATCATTGGGCATGGGGGTTTTTTTCTCTTTTGGAGCAGGGGACTTCATTCTGCTGCTACATTAGATGTTCCTTGGGAGGATAATAAAACATCTTAATAGAAAGAGTACAACGTGGGTTCATATTCTTTCTTGAATTATCTAATGATGAAGAGAACTTCAAATCAGATCAAAAGATGAGAAAAGCTAGAAAACCCACTTCTAATGGCATGAATATGGACAAACTCTTGCACCTCATATAAACTAAATAACTTAATATATCATGGTTGCATGGAATAAGAGTATAAGTCATAAACAGCATAATGCTTTGTACATGCAGAGCTCAGCAAACAAAAAGATATGTTAGTCACACCTTGTGTTAGTCAACATTTTGTCACTGTGAACAAAATACCTGACATGTGAAGGAAAGGTTTATTTTGGGATCAGGATTTCAGAGGTCAACTAACTCGATTGTTCTGGGTTGGGGTGAGGTAGAAGATCATGGTGGAAGGGCATGATGGAGGAAAGCACTTTAGCTCATCATAGGCATCTATGAAGCAGAGAGGGAGAGGGAGAGGGAGAGAGGGAGAGAGGGAGGGAGAGGGAGGGAGAGAGGGAGAGAGAGAGAGAGAGAGAGAAGAACGAGTGAGAGAATTCCCAAGGACAGATTTCCAATGACCCACTTTCTGTAGTCACACCCATGCCTACAGTTATCATCCAGGAGTCCATTCCAATTATTAATCCATCAAATGTATTAATCCACTGATAAGGTTACAACCCTAATCACTGCCTAAAATCCCACTTCTGAACTTTGCTTCTTTGGAAATCATGCTTTCAAAACATGATCTTTTGGGAGGATATTGCAGATCCAAACCATAACAGTGGTTTTATCTCTTCCCCAGGACAATAGGGGCTGCCAACACTAATAAAAGGACTGTAAAAAAGGACCACAGGATGGAAAAGGAGGCATTATTTTGACTCTCCCAACTCCTTAGATAAAGTTGAGAATTCCTACTAAGAAACATCACCTGTTTTCTTGGGGCTGTACTCAAGTCGCTTAGCAAGAAGGAGACTTCCCTCTCAGGTTTGAAAGATGATGTTGTTCAAGCATCTTCAGCCATTCTAATGTTGCAAGTCTGAGTCTGATTTATATCTTAGGGATGGGTGAGACCACAGATGTGTAAGGTAAAGTCTTTAAGACCAGGAGGTTCAAGCATCAACCATGGCTCCATGCTGTTCATGACCATGTTCTCTTAAGATGGGAACATATCCAAGTTTTCTATCCTGTCTGCTCTGGAATCAGTTAACCTTCTGAGATACTACCACCATTCTGGCATAAATAGTCTAAGCTAGTGCTTATCAAATATTAGGTACACAAGAGTCACCTGGAGATATATTAAGTGGATTGTTATTCAGGATGATTCTGTATTTTTAACAAGCTGCTTGGACCACACTTTGAATAGCAAATCTCTAGCCACTGTTTCTCAAACTTCAGTGAATATCAGGACCACTTGGAGGCTTGCTTAACACAGACAGCCAGGCCCCACTCTGGGGGTGGGGTGACTTAGTACACTACTAATAAATTCTAGTAAATTTTAAACTTCTAATACTACTAAACAACTAGTAAGTGCAGAACTAATTCATTCTGAGGCAATGTTGGTACTATAATTTGAGAAGCATTGTTCTAAATCGTACACAAAAAGCCATCATGAGGTAGAATTTCATATTCATATGCACATAATTTACCTGAATGGATATGACTACATTTCTGCATTTTTCTGACTTCCCAGGAACATTCTTCTTCCAATCTTACAGTTTTTCTTTTTCTTTTTTTTAAAGACAGAGAGACAGTGACAGAGACAGAGAAAGAGAAAATCAATTTTTGTCTAGTCTTTCATGTGGCCCTCCTTGCTCTGAAACTTCGTTGTGTACGTGGTGCTGGGTTTCTAATTCACATCCTCGGGTATGCCAGGCAAGTGTACAACTGCCAAGCCACCATTCCAGCCCCTTACACAATTTTCTTGAATCATCTTCCGCTTCCGTATTCTGCTTTAGTCCCCACATTTCCTGATTACCACACATTCTGACTGAGAACGGCATCTCCTTTGTCCCCAATCCACAATGTGAGAGGAAATGCAGAGTGCATGGATATTAAATGTCATGGTTCACTGGAGGGCTGTGGCTGCAGATTAGCAACCATATGGCTCCTCTGTCCCAAAGAACGAGACTAAATAAATACGATAACTCAACACAAATGCTTCCTAAAAAATGTGCCATCCTCTTTGGAATAGAAGGTGTCAAAATCAAACAAAAATCCCAGAGACTTAGAAGACTGAAGGAGGTGGGTCACAATTCTCAATAAATAAAATAAAATAGCAAAATAAAATATAATACACTGGGAATGTGGCTCAGTCATAGAGCACCCATGAGTTCAGTCTCCAGTATCACAGAAAAAGAAAAAAAAATGATGGCAATCTGGGACACAGGTGCAGAGGCTCTGTTGGCCTCTGACATGTCTGGAGAACAAAAGAAATGCTGAGTAAAACTTTTAACAGTACAGAGAAATCTATGCAGTTTATTTTGTACAAAATTCATTGGCACTTTTGGTGTTTGTGGGAGCTGGCAAGCTCTGATTGGCAGATAGCAGCTGTTACTATGTAAAGCAAACCTAAAGGTCACACTTAGCAGTTCCGTCCTCAATTGTTAAGTAAAAATAACCTTAAAGTTACAGCAGTAAAATTGGATTGGTAATAGCAGCTGGAGCAGGCCTTTGTGACCTTAGTGCTTACCCCTTCATTCCCAGGGCCCCTCAACTCCATTTTAGTAGAATGTAGCAGGACTGATTCCACTTTGTATAATGCATTTACAAATTAATATAGAAAAGGGAATAATAGTAAGTCAGTCCCATCACATGTCCACCAAGGGGTCTGTCCTGTCTTCCACCCCATTTTTCACATTCTTTCCTCATTTTTGTCAGTTATCGCTAAGGGAAAAATGAGATGAGGACAGCATATGTCCACTAACTGAATAAAAGCAAAAATTATCTTCTCTTAACCTCTCCCATCCTCCCAATCCAGGAGAGTTCCTCCTAAGCCCAGGCTACTGCTCAGCTCTGAAATGCCCAAAGAGACAAGTCAAAGAAGAACCAGATGGCTGTTGGCAACTTTTGGGAGACGTGACAGACATTTCCACTCTAGGCCTCTAATGTCAGATCACTCTTTTCTGTCAAATCTGTCCGTCTGCACTTGACCTTTCAGTGAAAAGCATGTAGCTGTGTTAACAAGCCTCTCCTGGAGAAAAGGGATAAATTCAGTCCACTGCAGCTTCCACACTATGAGTGCTCCATTCCTGAGGCCTCGGGATACCACACTGGGTACAGTTTCAGGCACATGTGGAGGCAGGTTTCCCTCAGACTTTATGTACAAATTCAACGGCAATTAGAATTCTCTATAACAAAGGAGTATTTCAGAGAGGAACATTTAGCTCTCCCACCATCTCTTAAAAGTTGTAATTATTCTACTTCCTGGAGAGTCAAATGGACTTGATAATTATAGAAAAGAAAGTGACATAGATCAACTCCTTATTTCCCCAACAAAGCATCTAGACGAGCCTGTTGAATCCTTACTAGGATCTCAGGTTTAAAGCACCATCATTTAAATTCTGAAAAGATTATATATTAATAAAACCTATGCTAGTAATTTTATGAATAATTCACATTTTAAATAAATGTCAAACTTCTACTAGACTTCACCTTCAATTTACCCAGCATTGTCTTAACTACCTTATATCTAATAACTAATTTCTCCTAACAACTGAGTAAGTTTGGCACTATTATTAATTCTGTCTTCCAGAAAGATGAACAACTTCACTAGGATCACAGAGAGGAATAGTTGAGACAGGATTCAAACTCAGCCGATCTGATGTCTTACTTTTGCATTTTACATTTTTCAAATCACTTGCATGCCATCGTCCTGCTTTAGAGGGCAGGGAGTATGTTTACATTTTATAGTTAAGGAAGGAGAGATTGAGAGAAGCTATTGGATATCTCAATTTTGTGCAATACATTTCTGGAATTAATGCAAACCTTCTTCTTACAGAGTCTTCTTAACAGTGACTGGGATTCTTTAACGCATGTCCTCATCTCTTTTCTGGTACAGAAGCCATTTGCCAAACTTAATCTCATATTTTCTTTTTCTTTTTTATCGTAGAGAAGAGAGAGAGAGAGAGAGAGAGAGAGAGAGAGAGAGAGAGAGAAGGACAGAATCAACTTTGTATTTATTTTTCTACTGGGACTTTGTTCCCCTGACACTTAGTTGTATACGTGTTACTGAGATTTGAACCTGGGTCTTTGCACATGCCAGGCAAGCACTCCAACTGCTGAGCCACCACTCCAACCCCTTACATTCATCTTTTCAAGCTTAGTTTCAAGTCTTTCTTACCTGCTCCCACCAACCTAGCACTTACTGCTTCAGTTGTGATTTTGGTTTATTGATTATTTCCCCCACTACATTATGAATTCCTCTGGGGCAAGAGATGCTTGGATTTTCTCTTTCTTCATCTTATGTTCATTTCTTTTCAGCAACTAAGTCTAGCAGAGACAGCAGAACTCTAGAGTCAGCTGAATATGGATGAGACTGTAACTTTTACAATTTGCTAACTAGTGTTTTGGACTAAAGCCAGACAGATTATTTTTCCAAATAGTTTCTATTCAGATAGTTCCTGATATTTTATGCAGCATGATGACAAGTAACATGCTAGTCTTAAAAATTTCTGCAGGGAATTAAAAATAACTTAAAAATAACTGCAGGGAAGGAATGAGCTCTTTCTTTGTGTCTCCTGGCTCAGGAATCTGAATGCCAAGTCCATTCTTTCTGGTTGGTGTGGGAATATATGGGTAATAGCCTAAAGTTTAAAGTTTTAAAAAGCACACAAAAAGATCTTTTGAAGATTGAAATTGCTATGGTGTGACTTCCCAATTCACATCAGGGATGAACTAGCACCCAGTGAAATGAGATCGTAGCAGAGAGGCAAAGGGAAGAAAGACCAGACCTACTCATCCCCTTTCTGGGTCCTCTAAACCTGCCATGCTCCTGGGTTTCCATCTCTGTGCTTGAAAAACAGGCTTCAAAGGACAGCACAAGCCACTCACTGGGTTGCAGAAAACACTCACAGTTAAGCATGACTCAATAAACAGCCACTCGTACAAGTCAATTCTTTCACCAGGTTGAGTCAAGATCAAAAGATGTTTGTGCTATGGAAAAATTAACAATAATAATAAACTTTCTGATTTATAACAGGGAAAAGAAAGATATAAACTCACCAAGGCAAGCGGGACCAGGGCAGCAGGCATCCAGTCACTTCTAAGACTAGAGAAAGACTGGTCCACAGCTTGGGTTTTCCAGGCTAATAGTGAAAGTCAGAGATGGCACTGGTTATGATGTGAGCAGATCACTCTTTCACTCTCCATGGCAGAACTTCCCAGGTCCAGTCTGGACTATCTCATCTGCCCCATGTCCTCTATCCACACACAAGAAGTGCTGGGCCTTCAGCTTGCTCTAGGAAGGTAGAGGGCAGGCAAAGTCTGTTTGACATCACTAGATGGGATGGAGCCTCTCCCAAGCAGAATAAGATTCATTCATGGGGAACTACAGTGACCATCTGTTTCCAGAGGAATTTTTTCCTTAATTTCTGAGATCCTGGCTCTTGAATTAGAAGAAACTGAATGGTAATTTGGCCAACCCTTGTCTCCAAGGAAGCCCTCAGCAGGTAACAAGAGTAACTTAAGTGCAAGACCAATGCTTGCTGTGTGAATGCTGGAAGCACACCTCTGACCAAAAGGGCTAGCAAAAGTGCTTCTTATGGCTGGGTATGGCACTGCCTGTAATCTCAGCAACTAGGGAGGCTGAAGCAGGAGGATCATGGCAAGTCCAAAGCCAGCCTTAGTATCCTAGCGAGGTCCTAAGAGAAAGAGAAAGAGAGAGAGAGAGAGAGAGAGAGAGCGAGATGTTAGAAAAAAAAAAGAACTGAAATGTGATTGAGAACCCCTAGATTCACTCCCTGTTGCCAAAAAATGCAAACAAAAAAAGTATTTCCATGTATATGTATTTGCTCAGTTGTGCTGAGTCCTTTAAAGTCAAAGGGGGCCCAGTGGTTAGAAGAACTCATGATCTAACTAAAGGTGAGACTGGATATGTCTCTGTAAGACCACTGTATATTTTATCCTCTGACTGCAACAGATGTGTCCTGGCCATAAACTCCTCAAGTGCTCTGTATTTGTTAGGAACAGTAGCATCTCCAAGCACAGGTATGGTACTGGCCATGCCTTTTGTGCTGCCTGTGCTCTGGATAGGTAGGTCCCAGGTTATACACAAGAATTAGAGCAAGAATCATGGTATTTTCAAGTACAGATGCAGTGACACCCCTCCAGCTCAAAAGATATATTGTGGCCAGGTGGGCAGCAGGTTCACTGACAGAAGGCAGGGACATAGGGGCCTTCCATCATAGTTACAATGATGTTGTTTCCCTTTACATACTGAGTACTCTGAATAGGGCCTCAGGCACTTTAAATGAAGGTGAGAACAGAAATATCTCCAAATACAGGCATGATATGTTTCCCTCTGTTGTATCACCAGTGCTTTGAACAGATAGGTCCAGGCACTCTGATTATAACCAAGAACAGTATTGAGCCCAAGCACAAGGATGGTGTAAGACTATATAATAGCAGCAGAGGTGAAGTGGCCTGTGGGGTCCCTAGATACTCTGACAAAAAGAAGGAAGACAAGCATCTCCAAACACCAGTATAATGCTGGCTCCTCTAGTTGTACATGTGCTTTGATCAGAATGTAGTTAGGTAATCTGATGAAAAGAGGAACAGAACTGTTCCCCAGCACTTTTTCTTCTCAGTTGTGTTTTCTCTTCCAAATAGTAACAGGTATGCTTTGGATGGTCTTATGTGGGTGCTTTGACCTTCAACTGGGAGAAAATGTTTCCCAGGACAGATTGGTCTTCAACAGATCTGACTTCTCTCCAATTGCAACAATAATAGAATGTGAGTGCCTGAGTTAAGCTCCCTCAATATGAGCAATGGTACTGGTTATCTCCTTCAGCCTTAAATAAGCTGATTGTCCCAGACATAAAGCTGGGAACTAGGGTAGCCACACTGACCAACCCCAAAGCTACTACTACCCATAGGAAATACCAAACTCATAAGTGCAAATGGATTTGCAGTGGCATTGGCTAAAGGTGAGCTACTGTCCCTAGTCTGTAACATTATGGTGAGACTCCAAAGCCAGAAGAAGTGGCTGAGCCAATGGGAAAAAAAAGACACTGTGGATGTCACCAAGTGCTAGCTGGATACTGTCAGGGCTGTCAAAGGTGAAATACTGGGAAGGAAAAATGAAAGAAGATGATAGATTTGTGCTGCAAGCAAGTGGCTAGGCTGCAAAAGAGGTTATGCCTGGAGCCTGTGATAGGGCTAACAAGTTTTCAAAGAGGAAAGACTTGTCACAACTAGTGGCGTCAGTATGTAGCCCATCAAGGAATTTAAATGTGTGTTGAAAGATGGCTTCTTCCTCTCTTGAGTTTTGAGCAAGAGGAAGGAGCCATCTTTCAACCCTGAAACAAATCTTTAAACATCTGATTTTTGACAAATAGGGACAAAATATTACATGGAGGAGAGACAGCCTTTTCAACAAATGATGCTGAACAAACTGGACAGCCACTTGAAGAAATTTGAAATTAGACCCACATCTTTCTCCTTGCATGAGAATCAAATCAAAATGGATCAAGGAGCTAGGAATTAAATCAGCTACCTTCCAACTAATGGAAGACAAATTAGGTCCAGAACTTCAGCATTTGGGAGTAGGCAAAGTCTTTCTCAACATGTCTCCTAAAGTAAAGGAAGTAAAGTCAAAAATCAGTGAATGGGATGCCATAAAGCTAAAAAGCTTTTGCACCACCAAGGAAATAATCAAAAGAATCAAGAGGTTTCCCACAAAATTGGAGAGAATCATGGGCTGTGATTCCTCTGACAGGGACCTCATATCCAGAATCTACAAAATCCTCAAAAACCTCAACTACAAAAGCACAAACAACCCAATTAATAAATGGGCCAAAGAGCTAAATAGAAACTTCTCAACAGAGGACATTGATCAAGCCAATGAATCCAATGAGAAAGTGCTCTAAATCATTAGTAATCAGAGAAATGCAAATGAAAACTACATTAAA
>PVKS010038486.1:0-17873 GCA_004027875.1 Aplodontia rufa
AAAAAAAAATAAAGAAGAATCCCTTAAATGACAAAATATTTAAAATTCACAGGCTTTTTTTTCACTTAGTACCACTTGTTTAGTTAAATACAATTTAGGAAAAAATAATTCTGATATACTATGGTAGTCTGTCTTGACTATCAAGTGGCTTCTTTATAATTGCTGTTTATACTAAAGATTTGGTTTTGAATTAAGTGAAAATTACCAATGAAATTAGTGCAAAATGTTTGTCTAGGGTTTTCTTATTTTTACCAAATGACAGGTCAGTACAGAGCTCCTAAAATTCTGTATACTTATATATTTTTAAATTCTTTTAGAAAGTATTTCTCGGATGGTAGAAAAAATAAGGAAACATGAAGAAATCTCAAGTTTAAAGCACAAGTCAGTTCCCAGGGTCACGTAATAATCCTTAGTGTCCCTGAGCACAATTGTTAATAGACACCTTAGTGGTCAGAGGACAAAATTGGGGGGTCATGAATGAAAATAGATTTAATTAGAGACTTGTGCTTTAAACCAAGATGTCTAAAAATGTAATGCTTTTGATGGAAAAATCAGAAACAACAACAAAAACATGCCTCACAGAGGGAACTAGAGGAAACCCTTGTTCATTGGACTTAGGTTTAAGGTGGAGAAAAATTCTGAAAAAGTTTCCTAGAAAATTCCCACTGACAAGTCAGCCCTCCTTTGGACCTGGCACAAGAATTCTTGTGTTCACAGAATCTGTCAACCCCAAGCCCAAACTCCATCCAGATCATTGTGATGAATATAATCCTGATGTCAAGAGTGCACTCCAGGAGCATGAAGAAAACATATGCAAATGCTCCCTGGAGGGATTTAATATAAACCCCTGCTCCAAAGAACTCTCTTAGGTAAAACCCCAAGGAACACAAATTCACAAGGAAAAAGTGCTAATGTATGAGGAAACAAATGAGAGAAAGTCAAAAAGTACTGCAACTGCAGAACTACTCCCCACGAATAGTAGATAATATAGTAACCAGTAATTGTAGATAGTATATTATAGTCATATAGTAACAAAATAGAAAAGAAATGCTTAATATCTTTAAAGAAATTAAAGCAAAAGTATCAAATGTGTAACTAAATAACAAGAGATTGTCAGCTAAAAAAAAGTGTGATGGATTGAAAGAAAAAGAATAACCAAATAAAGTATCTAGAAAAAAACCCCAATATTTATAAGACAGCCGGGCATGGTGGCTCATGTCTGTAATTCCAGAGACTTGGGAGACAGAGGCAGGAGGATCACAAGTTCAAAACCAGCCTCATCAACTTCACAAGGCCCTAAGAAAACTATTAGGACCCTGTCTCAAAATAAAATATAAAAAGGGCTGGAGATGTGGCTCAGTGGTTAAGTGCCCCTGGATTCAATGCCCAGTACCAAAAAAAAAGAAAGTAAGTTAAAAGATTAAACACAGTTGACACAATTAGTAAAGTGAGACAAAAATATTGAAATATAACTCAGAAAATAGCACAGGTAAACAAAGAAATACATACATTTTTAATAAATCTATCCTGGAGATACAAGGTATTCAAAAATTTAAGATCCTTTGAAAGTTTGCTAATTTATTAAGCAAGACTGAAGCCAAGTCAAGGAAAGTTTTTAATATTAACATGGAAATACAAAATCAGTACTTAGAAAGAATGCCATTTCAAATACAGTATGAATAATAATTAGTCTAATGGGAAAATTTTTATTTAACATAAAATTAATAGAAACTGTACATTTTAAATACAGTTTACATTATTCATTATTTTACAAATTTTATGAGACTATATTCATGTGCTAAATTCCCATATATTTTAAAATCTAGTTAAAGAAGACAAAATTATAACAAATTTAATTTGTTTGATATTCAAAAATATGTGTAGGGGGCTGGAGCGGTGGCTTGGCGGTTATGGTGCTTGCCAGGCACGCTCAAGTAAACGGGCTCAACCCCTAGCAACCCCACATACACAACTAAGTGTCAGAGCAATGAAAGCCATGTGAGAAACTCAATAAAAATTGATTCTCTCTCTCTCTCTCTCTCTCTCTCTGTCCTTCTCTCTTAAAAAAACAATATGTGTAGGTGTAAATTCTGTTAATCTATTCGTTTTTTTCAATTCTGACACTATTTTAAAGTAAGGATCTATTTTATATGATAGACAAACACCTTTATTTGAGAAAACTTTAAATTATCAACCATTCGGTATTAGGCAAAATATAACAGAAAACCTGATCAATAAATTTGACTGGTCCTCCATTGTTAACCCACATGTGTTAGGCCATTGTGAGCCTAGTATTAGATACACACGGTGGAGGACATGGAAGGAGAAAATGTGATCCATGAATGATATCAAAGGGTTTAGATTTAAATGAGAAGACAAGAGTACATACTTTAAAAAAAAAAGACAGAGAGGACAGTGAGAGAGAGAGAGAGAGAGAGAAACAGAGAGAATCAATTTTTATTGAGTTTTTCATTACTCTGACACTTGTGTACGTGGGTTGCTGGGGTTTGAACCCGTGTACTTGCACATGCTGGGCAGCACCGCAACCATTGAGCCACCGCTCCAGTCCCAAGTACATACTTTTTTAGAAATTAAAAAAAGAGAGAACATGTAGTAAATGTTAAAATGCATGTAAAAAATAAAAATGCAATGTGATTATCCAATTGTTTCTTAAAGTTGCAATTTATCATATAGGTTTAAAATCAACTGAACTAGGTTCACATTCTTAAATTAAAAGGTTTAAATTCATTCATTTCCTTAAATTCTTTCCTTATAATTTATCACATATTCAGATCCTCTCTCTTCTCTCTCTCTATCTTCTTCTTCATAGAGTAACAAAATTAATGATAATTCTTTTTTCACATGGTAATTATTTAAAGTGTAAAAATCTTAAATTCTATTCACTAACAGTTTAAATGGATTTGTTTATATATATTCAATATAAAATAATGTAGTTGTTATTGAAATGCATATATCATTGCATATAGATTATGTTAAACTCAGATCATGAATAACAGTATCTTTGTACTTTAAATGTACCATCAATTAGTTCAGCCTCTTAAATCCTTTCAATTCCAACAGAGGGCACAATATGAAATTCCTCATTTATTTTCTATTGGACATTTGGCTATAAAATAGTAAAAATAGTAACAGTGAACATATTTTTGAATGATTCCCCTTGCTTGAAGTGTGGATGTTGAATCTCATATTGAATATGACTAGGTTTTTCTGTAAACTGTACATCCTGTTTATTCCAGAAACGTTCCCCACCCGCCCCTGCAGTCAACTCTACCATGACACCTTATCCACCTTGAAGAGTTTCTGAGTGTCCCAGTTGATGTTCCGTAGTTGCTCTTTTTGTGGCCTATGGCTTTATGATTTGGTCTACCATTCAGACGTTGGATTACCAACTTCCTCAGATATTTTTTTAAATAAAATACATTCTTGGGTAAGAATAATAGTAAATGATGAATCATAACTTAAAACTCTATCCCAACTCTGGGAACTAGAAGTAGAAAAGAAGGAAACACAAGGAAACGCATAGTGTGGGTGATATTGCTGTCACTTATTGGCTATGAATATTAATTTAAAAACACTTGGAGTTCAGAAAATGATAGAATCCCTCAAATGTGGGGTGGGGACTTTCCATCCTCCAATTGATGTAGTCACTGATGAAGCTTCTGCGCGAATCTTGACAAGCACACAACTGGTCTTCAGTAGGAATCTCTCCTGGGGAACAGAAAATACAAGGTTAGGGTGATTGCAAAGGAATAGCTACAGAAAAGAGAGTACTTGAAAGTGAGCCTTAATTTATACTGCTTATTAGTGAAGTTTCCAAGAAAGAATAAATACTGTATTTCTACTTTCTAGAAAGGGATAAATGGTAAATGACAATGGGTACTTGTTTTATAATAAATTTAACACAAACTGAAGAGAAACAACTGTAATGGAGGGTAGGAAGAAAACAACAAAGTTTTCTTAAAGTTTCCAGACCAAATGCCAACATTAAAACAACAATATTAAGTATCTATAAATGGAGGTGGCTGGGCCCAGACAGGCTGGCAAATATTACATTTAAGTGAAATAGGCACCGAAATGCTTCCTCCTCTATTAAAAACCCAAAGAATTTTAATTTAAACTTAATTACAGCTTTAAGTAAAACATTACACATTGGTTATCCAGTCTCCAAGGACATGCAAAATAATGTCCTTTTGCAGGAAGTTGGTTCAGAATTGACTACTTGCCAACTGTCAAAGTAAAGGATTTTTAAAGGGACCTGTATGAAGAGATTTAAAAAGGTAAAGGAAATAAAATAATATATGTGTATAAATAATTAGCCTAACTCCTGATATAATTCTCTGTGAAACCATAACATTCATAATGAAAGAGAAGTATAATGTAGATTGGAAAATAGTACTTCAATCTTTTAAAAATGATAGAGTATGTTATTTTACAAGAATAAATGTTAAGTAATTTGCATCAAGAAAGTACACAAGTTTGGAAATTCATGTACTAACAACTTGCAATTATTTTCTAATTTATTCTAGTATGTTTGTTTATTCAAAAAAGAAACAATGAATCTACAAGTTAAACCCAAAAAATGATGACTCATACTATCTGAATTAATTTATAATTTAAACACAGTAATTTCTCATATGCAAAATGTGACATTCATAATCTTCAAATTTTACATGTACAATACACAGATAATTGAACTCAAAACACAGGAAATAATCATTCCTGAGGGTCTAATGCTGATTATGAGCGTAGACCTTGGCTGGTCTTCAATAAATAAGAAATTTTAATCAAAGGCCTTTTGCAAAAGTTCTAAACCACCATTAACTATTTGAACAGAAACTGAAGTAGCACTAACTTTGGGAGAGTTTCATGTAGCCTGAAATTCTGGCTCCTAGGTAAGTAATTGAGTTACCTCTTTCCTCATCTTCCAGTAGTATCTTGCATATTATCATGTGGTCACTACTTTAAAATAAGAATGTTTACATAAATAGAAAACTATATTCAAATTAAAAATTTTAAGCATAACAAAATATTTTTTTAGGGCTGGAGAGGTGACTCAGTGGTAGAGTGATTGCCTCGCATGTGCTAGGGCACAGGTTCTATCCCCAGCATCACATAATAACTAAATGCAAGAAGACAAAAAAGGTGAAAAAAATAGAAAATATGAATTATTTTTCTAATATATATGTGTGTGTGTATATATACATATACATATATATATACATACATATATATTCTATAGATACAATATATGCTACTAAGACTGGGAATTATAAAGCCAGTGGGATTTCAAGTCCCTTTCTCCCTAAACAATGGTATGAAATGAACCTCTCTATACACCACTGAGGAGAATAAGTACAGCACTATCTGCTTAGCAAACAATTTTGCAATATTTAATAAAAGTGAATACCCTACCTCTTAAGTTTTTAGTATCAGCTGGTAGTGTTCCATAGAAGTATTAGGCAAGCTGCAAATGAGAGCCACATATATAATCTTAAATTCTGTAGTAACCATTTTTTTAAAAATAAAAAGAAACAGATGAATAAAGAAAGCATAGTCTGTACATACAATGGAATACTACTAAGCCATAAAAAGAATGAAATCCTACAATTTATGATAATATCAAAGTATCTAGAGAATATTATGTTATGTGAAATAAAATATATATGTATATATATTGTTTTCAAAAATTTTTATTCCTATTCCCCATCCTCATCCTTCTTCTTTTCCTATACCAGCTATTCTAAAATGTTTGATGTATAAATTTTCATTGTAGACATTCTTATAAGATATGTAGTGTGGTTTATCTATTCAGGTATTTAAATTTATAAAGATATTTTTCTCTAGAATTCCTTCTATTTCTTTGTTCTATTTTAATACAACGTTTTCAAAATCTATCAGATTTTCTATGTTACAATTCGACTGAGGTAGCCAGCTTCTATGATGGTACTCAATGGTCCACAAAGTGAGATTGCTTCCCACACTGAATGTGCCCAGTGGGATGCAGTACATGTGATGATTTAGGATGTCTGAGGCTAGTTACAAAAGGCAATATCGCTTCTGCATGACTTTCTCCAGTGTGGAGTTCAGGAATCATATTGGAAAGAAATCCAGGTCATAGGGAGGAACCACATAGGGGCATTCCAGTCAACAACCCCAGTCATTGTCTTAACCAAGATTCAGTTTCAAATGCCAAAAATGTGAGTGAGTCAGGGATCATTCTAGTCCCTAGTCTCTGAGTAGACCCAGCTGAGGCCAAGTGGAATGAGATGTGCTACCCTCACTTAATTTCAAACCTGTGAATTTGTGTGTTTGGGAGGGCTGAGAAGCAAGTGCCAAGAAATTAGATGAAAAAATGGTTACTGAAAATACCTGTAAAGGATCAAAAAGACAGAAGTATGGGAAGGAGGTAAGTACCTTCAGAGTGTGATACAAGCGTGACACTTTTCAAGAGAAAAGAGAATGTGGTAAGAGCTTCAGACCACATTGCATTTCTGAAAAATTCTTGGCCAGGCTTACAAGGACATCCTAAGCAAAGGTCATCTGTAGAGGAGATTCGCCTGGGACTAAAGTGATGTGGCATAAGCTCCCTTGCTGTGTTTAGCTGTTGGCTTGAGGAATCTGAGAGGAGGACCTTGTCATGAACACCACAGTAGATTGGAAGACAGCTGGAGGCTGTTTCCTGTCCTCCACAACGAAGTCTTCCTCGTGGCTGTCAAGTCCGGTCTTTGCAATGCACAGATCCACTTCTCCAGGCATCTTTAGGAAGAAGCTTCCTCAGCTTCCCTTGGACTTTTCCTCCTGAGGGAAACATCCTTCTTAAAGCCTCAGATGCTGATGGTGTGAGACCCTATTGTTTTTCTCTGGTCATTCCTTAGTTTTGTTGGTCAATTCATCTTCCTCTGAATAGCCTTTCGAATAAAAGGTCTTATCAGGAACTTTCTAAAGTTGGAGATTATTGGGACAAATCAGTCTTCATTAATGCTGTTGTTCTCAGGACCACAACAGACGGCATTTTGCTCAAGCAGGGAATTGTGTCTGCTTGCAACTTGCCCCGGAGGTTCCAGCCGTTCCTCCGTATCATCCAACTCCACTCCACCTTCGGGGACCCAAGTTCAGCTGGGGCTGGCCCCCAGCAGACAAATCAGTCTTCATTAATGCTGTTGTTCTCAGGACCACAACTGGGATTCATTACCTCCCTCCTTTACTAGCTATCCATCATGCCTGCTCATCTCTCATCTCTGCAGGTTGTGATGATGACTGTAAACATGTACACATACATTTGCATATACGTATGCAGGGCATGTATGTTTGCATATGTGTACATATGAGAAGGAGAGGGAGTATAAAGAACTTGCAGAACTTCTCACAGAAGCTGAGAAGTCCAAAGATCTGCAGTTGGCAAACTAGAGACCCAGAAAAACCAATGCATGTTTCTAATCAAAAGGTTGTCAGTCTAGAGAAACAAGAATGGTTAATGTTTCAGTGTGTGAGTTTGAAGGCTGTAAAAGCCTAATGCCCGAGTACAAAACATCATGCAGCAGAAGAGCCCTCCAACTGAAGGGGAGTCAGCCATTTTTTCCATACAGCCTTCAACTGATTAGATAAGGGCCACTATCATTAGGGAGGGCAAACTGCTTTACGTAGTCTGCTGAATCTCATGTTACTCTTATCTAAAAGCATTCTCACAGACAGACCCAGAATAATGTTTGACCAAATATCTGGGCAGCCTGTGGTCCAGTCAACTTGACATATGAAACTCACCATCACGTGTGAAACTTGCCATCTAACCTGGTAGAATAACCCAAGCATTTATTCCTGAGGGGGCTGAACTTTTATAATCATATTGTTCTCAGGTCAAGGTTATTGGACATGTTCACTTGTAGGTATGACTAGAAAAGATAGTACCTCAAGGCTAAGTGGATGACCTGGATTCACCACATATTCTTCCCTGTGAACATCACCCTAGTAGTGATCATTTGACCTGCGTGACGTTAAATTTATCTTTAAAAATCTGGTGTGGATCTTTGTTTCATCCAATATTGAGAATCTTGTTAAACGAGTTCTTTGGTATCAAGTTCTTTGCTATATGAAACTCACAGTTCTTCAATGTTTTCAATATTTATTTTCTTAAATATAACCTCCTTTGCGACTCTTAAGTATTTTGGTTCACAGCAATTGTTTCCTTAAACCTTGGAAAAGGGTGACCAATTGTGGAAAAGTGTTTTTTATGCCTTGTGATACAATTCTGTGAAAGCCTGGTTGATAAAGTTTAGGTACCTTCTTCATATCAAACCTATGCCACAACTCTAAGGGAGCTATGTCACACCAGATACTGCACAACACTGTTTGAGAGGTGAAAAATGCCATTTAGGATCTTCCTAATCGATAACACTAGCAGCAAAAGAAGCTAAATACTTAGATAGTATCTTCCTAATCAATACCAATACAAGAATGTCTGGGAATATTATCTATTATCAAAAGAGTCTTGTTTGCAATATTTTCCTTCTTTATGTGCTCCATTATAAATAATCTCGAAGATAATACTCTTGTAGTGATCAAACACTTTTTTCACAAAGGACTCTTTAGGGCTCTCTTGAGGTTTTTCAGTTTGGACAGTGACATACCAACAGAAAAATCCAGCTTGCTAGTACCTCACAGTTTCCACTGACATAGATCATTCTATTTTTGGATGCTTTAGGTTTGGCACTGTTTTCTCCTAGTTATCCAAACTAAACCTCCATGGTAGCGTTCATCTCCAATGATATCCAGCTCCGTCAATATTGAAATTCTGCTTGCACAGCAGTCACATTTATCATAGTTTTCTGAGCTTCACCTTGAAATACCACTGCAGGCAAAATGCAGTAAGTAGAGTCACCTCTGACCTTCAAATTACATAGACCTCGATGATTTTTAAATGTCTTAACTATTCTTGCCTGCTCAAATGGAGGTCTTTTAATGAATGATCTCTCTCCTCCCTGACTTTTTCCTTTATATCTTTGAAGATGGTCAGTGTTTTCCTGTGTATCAACATGGTTCTCAATGGCATTTCACAAAGACTGGGGATTTCACCGTACAGCACATGGTTATTTCTCTAGCTTTACAAAAACATACTGCTATGTTTCAGTGACATGGTAGATATTTCTAGTACCAAAAAGACTTTTCGTATGCTTTTATTTTTTACTTCTTTACTTGTAGAAAATCATTTCATGTTTAACAAATATAGACAAATACATTGTCAAGCTTATGTCTTTTATGAATTCTCCTCTCTCAATCCAAGTTAATACAGTTGTCCATGGCTATCCATAGGAAACCGATTCCAGAACCCCTCTTGGATAACAAAATCTGTGGATACATAAGTTCTTTATAGAAAACAGCAGAGTATTTGCATGTAACCTAAGCTCATCATCCTGTGTCTTTTAAGTCATATTTTAGGTATTACTTATAATGCCTAAAACAAAGCAAATATCATGTAAATAATCATAATGCTGTATTAAGGAATAGTAACGTCATTATTTGTTCATTACAGATGCAATTTTTTTCTGAATATTTTCTATCGATAGTTGGTTGAGTCCATGGTTGCAGGAACCATGGATATGGAGGGTGGATTGCACTTACAACTTTTCTTCCAATACAAGAATTTTTTTCTGGCTCTTCAGGCAAACCTAAATCTCAAAGACATTTTCACTTGAGCATGGAAAGAAGACACTAGATAACGCACAACACTTTTAAACGATGATGCTAGTAGGAAAAGAGAATGTGTGACTGCAACACAATCCACATCCCCTCATTCAGACTCTTAAGCGACTTAGATGTTTTTACCGGTGCATTACACTGTTTTCAATTTCAATAATGAGTGTGGGGGAAATTTTGTAAGTAGTTACAGAGACTATGTGGTTAGAGTTCAGATGACTAGAGCTATCTGTAGATGTGCAGTATGAAATGATTCATTGATGACTCACTCACATGAGATGAGTACATGTTTTTATTTGGATCTTAAAGCAAGTGTGAGTGGGATACAGCTGTCAAGAGAATTTGAATTTCTATAGTGTAGGTGGAACAATGCTTTCAAGACCGGAAAAAAAAATACTATTTACATTTAAAAATATGAAACTGGTGGAAAAAAACAAAAGAAAGATTGATCTGAAAAATAAGACTAAAGGAGCACCCTGTTGTAAAAGCAAATTATGCCAAAAATTCGAGAAACTATCTGGCATTATTTTCATATGGTATGTAGGGTCACCATTAAAAATCTTAGATTTTTATGCTTGTATGTTATTTCAAGCAACCTACCCATTTTTATGTATCTTAGAAAATAAGATAAAATTATTTATTTATATCTTGTTAGTAAAGAACTTTTTTATGTCAAATAGTAAACTTGGATGTCAAAGAAGGGGCAAAAATAGTTGTGTTTAGATTCCTGTTATTAATCATTTTGAAACCTAAAGTTTGTGTAGCTAATAAGAATACATCACCACCTTGTGGAAATCCCTTCAAACTACAGACACGTGATCCCAAGAGCCAGGGGGATCCAAGGAATTAACTAACAGATCAAACATTTTGTCTCCATTTGATTTAATTTTGCTCTTATTTCTATTCACCAAACTTTAGTCTCTGACCCTAAACCCTCTCTTCAATCCTAGTTCTGTATTTCCAACTGCTTAGTTCACTTTCCCATGTGATATTTTATTGCCACTTGAGATATCATAACTTTCAAACCAAATTCTCCCTCAGAATTCTATGTAAATTAAATGTGCACCTACATAGGATTTGGTTACCCTCACTAAAAATTCTGGTATTCTTTGACTTGTTCAGAGCCATTCTGCCTTAAAATTAGTCACCAAGTTCCTGTAATTCCTGTGTTTTCCACTTATCTTCTCCTTTTTGTTGCTGTTAACAACATCTTAGATTAATCTTTTGTAATCGCATTTCTATGCTTTTAGTGTCTCCTCCTCCCCCGTTTCACTGCTAATACTGCATCTCTCCTATGTTAATCAGCTTTCTTGGGTTATGATTCTCTTGGGCTTTTTGGTCTCCAGTACTCATCAGTGTGTGTTTGTTCCTTGCTTGTCCTCCCACCACTGTGCTGAATGTCCGATGCTCCAATCACACTCTACTCACTATGTTCAAAGTGCTCTAATGCTATACTACCTCAGTTCCCAAGCTGAGAACACCCTTTCATCCTATTTGATTTGTAGTTTTGAAGAGATTTCCACAAGGTGGTATGGACTCTTATCAAGTAGCACAGATGTCAAAGTCCTTGCATGTGCTAGAACATTCTCCTAGTGACATAGAATGAACTTGAAGGCCTTCAATGGAAAAACGATTCTTCTTAATCTGCAAAGATATTCCAGCCTAATTGTTAAAGATATACATGCAGAATAGTGGATATTCACTTGACAAGGTAGATAGCCAAATCAATTTTAGTAGTAAATAGGATTAAAAACATGTTACAGGGGCTGGGGGTGTTGCTTAGTGGTACAGCATTTGCCTAGCATGTGCAAGTTCCTGGGTTCTATGCCCAGCACCACACACACACACACACACACACACACACACACAAACGTTGCAGTCCTATGACCGTCACATGCAGATGTCTTATTTCTCCTATAGATCAAGTGCCTTAATGAAGACTTCCTTTGTTTATAGTCCAGATGAGGTAGCTCCTTTTTCTTTACTTCCACAGTAGTTTTGTCTTATACTTATGTAGGCTCGTCTAATGTCTACTTTAAGAGTATAAGCAGTAGATACAGTACAGCCTTCAGTTAGACTATAGTCTAAGTTACTGTAATACGTGAGCTGCAAGTTTTCTTCCTACTGATACTAACAAAATAGAACTTTATATCCACACTTAATTTAATTCCTAACTAAACTCATAGAGTATAAAATGGTGACCATCCACCAATATCCCTCTTACCCTCCATACTTCTCCTTTATCCTTATAAAACTAAAAGTAGGTCATGACATATGAAGGAAGAGAGTGACCCCTAACAGATCTATTTTTTTAAGATTTGGAGCTGTGGATTGAATCCAGGGCACCTTAACACTGAGCTACACCTCTGACCCTTTTTTCATTTTATTTTGAGGCAGGTTCTCACCCAGCTGAGGCTGGCTTTGAACTTGTGATCTTCCTGACTCATCCTCTGAAGTCGCTGAGTTTATAGGTGTGCCTCACTGAGTTTGGCACATATCTTAGTTCTGACTCTTTCACTTTGCTATATAATTTTGCTCCTTTCATTAAAAATTCTGAACAATTATTTGGTTAAGAATTTAGCAGGCCCTTTCATCTTCCAGTTTTATTTGATAACACAAATCTCCTTATTTACCAAACTAACATTTTAATCAAATAAATCCTATATTTTTGAAGAGAACAATGCATATGACTTTTGTTTTCAATAGGTGATTTCTTTGTACAGGGCAAGATAGCCTAAGGTGAGTTGGCCCTAAGGTGATAACCAGAGCTAAAGCATGTATTGGGAACCAGATTGGGTCACTATTGCATCAGGATTTTTTTTAAGAGATTTGGTTGGACAGAGAGGAAGCAAGATAGATAAACTGTTAGGCAACATACACTGGAGACAGAGCAGATGAGCACTGTTGAAAGAAGATCAGAGGATGGAGTCTTTGGTCACATTTAGAGGCAGCACCAGGGAGAGCTCCTTGTATGCTGGTCTCCATATTCAGGAAACTAATGATCAATTCTACTGCTGACAGCCAGAAACCTTTCAAATGGACCTGGTTCCCAAATGTAATCCATCTGACAACATAAGACCTCAGGTTTGTTTGGTCAGAACCCAGTCCTCAGTGAAGAAGACTCCATTCTCATTCACTAAAAATTATTGTGATATACATATTCCAGGTTGGTTTGCAGCTCGGTTTAAAAGGTTAATTTCGTTAACTCAGATTTTTCTGTAAGTTTCAAGTTCTTCCTAGTGAAAGAGTGATAATCACCCTAAGGTTCTACTTCCCTTCTTAGAACAATCCACATCCAATGACAGATAGATTCAGTGTTATGAAGGTCACTTTCTCTGTTTCCCTGTCTGGGAAAGTCTGAAGAGCCATTGGAACTTTAAATCTCAAACAGGGTCAGTTGAGGCCTGTTCCAACTGTTTCCAACTTCTCATTCAACTCAATCCTGCTTCCCTTCCAGAACTAAGAAAGGATTCTCTGGCTACTGGGAAGTTTGTTGGGGACTCTCAGATCTCTTCTTAGCCCTTTCTAGAACTGTCACATCCAATGGTTAGTAAGCACAAACCTATAGAGTCTAGGCCTCTCCCCTTATATTGTGACAAACTTGAAGGGCCATTCCAGCTTTAGAAAAGGTTTGGCTAAGGAATTTTTTTGCATTTGTATCCCAGACTAAATTCTCCCTCTACCTAATCCTACTGGCTAACCTTTCCAAAAGACACTCTATTGAGATTCCTGCATTCCAATCTTCTGTTTCAGTATCTGCTTCACAGGAGTCCAACAGTGAGTGAATGAGACATCTTTATGGATGATATAAATGGCTGAAACAGACATTCTTCATGGTCTGAGAAGAAATGCCCATTATATTGAGTACTTAGTTATATCATTAGTGTGTTCAGTTAATGGAAACGTACATGTTCTCTGGACTAAATTACCATTTTTCCCATTGGGGATGTAGATACCTGCATTCAAAAACACCTTAAGTGTGAAAATATATTAATATTGAAGGGAATTAAAGTTATAGAGCCTTAGTATCCATATACCATAATTATAGCCAAATTACAATCCATATATATGTATAACTTACTTTTTAACCCAAGAATCCTAGAAGTTTCAGTTTCAGGAGGATCATTACTCAAATAGTCTCAAATAATCTGTTTCTGTCATGATCAGGAAAAGGAATGTATTGGTTAATGATATTCTTCTTCTTAATAGATTCCATATGTACTATGCTTGAATTTCCAATTTTGAATAATTAGAATATATCAATATACATTTAATATTCAGGATACTATGAAAATAATGATACCTTTTTATGATTTATAAGTTATTTTAGGATCTCATTACTTCACAAATTTATAAACACTGGCATTGTAATTTAGAATCACAGAAACAACAACCTTTAAGGGAAATTTCTGACTGATCTGCTGTGGGATTCCAGAATAAATATTACATTGTCATAATACACTTTGAATTATGTGTTCAAGGTACAAAGACCACCATAGACCATCATGCTATGCCTTAATTGTATCCCACAATTGAAAAAACCAAGTGTTTGTTTAGCTTTCAAATTACAAACTAAGTGTTTAATATAAGTGACTATTTTAGTCAACGTTTTTGAAGCTGTGACCAAAAGACCTAACAAGCACAATTTAAAGGAGGAAAACATTTATTTGGTGCTCATGATTTCAGAGGTCTCAGTCCATAGATGGCCAACTCCTTTGCTCTGGGACCAAGTTGAGGCAGAATATCATGGTAGAATGCTGTGGATGTAGAAAGCCATTCAGGACACAGCCATCAGGAAGCAGAAAGAGTGCTCCACTCACCAGGGACAAAGTATATACCCCAAAGGCACCCCCAATGACCCTCCTCCTCCAGCCACATCCTACTATGTTAAAGTTACCACCTACTTAATTCCTATCAGTGGATTAATACACCAGTTAGGTTACGGTTCTCATAACCCAATCATTTCACTTATAAGCTTTCTTGGACTGTCTCGCATATGAGTTTTGAGGGAACATCTCATATTTAAGCCATAACAGTGACTAAAGAATAACTGGGGAAAAATGAAAAGTGAATAGTGGAAGTGGTAAACAAATGTAAAGCTGTAGTGGACCAGTGCTGAGTGTCATGTGTGCCTACGCCCATGGCTCCTTCATTAGCATCTTTGCTCACAAAAGACAAGTTTGCTCTCAAATATTTCCTTTGAATCACAGCCACTTAATTTGTGAATACACTTAACATAATCTGTATGTCATTTCAGTGATCATCCTTCCTTGTTGTCAAGGAAACAGACATCGCCATCACTTAGGAAGTGGTGAAAAGAAATCAGTAAAAGAACAGAACCACATTGTATATTGTGGTGGGCAACAATTCCCTTCTCTGCAGGACAACTTGAAGAGTTTCCCATGTTAATGAGTCAAATCCAAACTCATGCAAATACACATGGAAAAATAATAACAAGGGAGAACTGGTTTTAAATATACAGACAGATTCATTACAGAAAATACCCATTATACACAACCCATGTCATGCTATGTCCACATTTAAAAATTATGAAATTGGCTTAATTCAGTGAGTGAGTCATTTTTTAAAATTAATTAGATTAAGTATATTAGTATATTTAGTAATTGACTAAATGCAACTAGTTTCAAATTATGAATATTTGCTTGGAGGATTTGCTTTTATTAAAGATAGTATATTGAAATGACTCAAGTTCTAAAGTCAAATATCTTTATAATCAGGTTTCGGTTAACTTCTAAAGGGAGAAAAAAGATAGCACATTCAAAGCAGTATATTTGGAAATAATTTAATAAAGGGATCATTTTCAGAGATGTGGGAACATTGAGAGAAATAAGAAAAGACAGTGAGGAACCCAGGAACTAGCAAACATGGAAAGGCATTACTACATCCAAAGACCAAAGGTACCAAAATTTCAGAACAATGGAATGAGCGTTCAATAGCTGCCATTGTATAGGGAGGCAGACTCTCTACGGCAAGGCAAGAAAGGAGCAGATAGGGAAAAACAGCTTCACTTCTTTTTTCTTTTATCTCAAAGTCTTGCTGATATGTCCCATTGGTTGACTCCAGCTGGAAGCCAGGGACAATGACCCTGAATAGTTGAGCCTCCCAGGGCAGGGAAGAATGTAAAATGGATCTGGGGAAGCAAATGGAAATGATAACCAACATATCCACTTGTTATATTATTTAAAGCAAATGACTTAACCTATGCCTCTTCTTCGTTGCTTTTAAAATACAATAAATAATGCCAACTTTCTTCTAGATATCAGGGAAATAATATATGAAAATAATGAGAAAAATCATAATGTTTCTATAATCTTTAGTTATTTTCATTTTTTCAAGTCAGTTTATTTATGAAAAATATGATATTCTTGCCATGAGATATAGAGAGGGTAACTTGGGATGTTGAAAATTTAGAAGACATGAAAATATAAAGGCTTAAATATGTACAGCAATGTTAAAATTAAATAGAACAATAGTTTAATTTTTTTCATTTTTCAAAAAAGAAAATACTTACCAACTTATAAATATCAATTCCTTTTAGTTGTGCAATGTGTAAACATAGTCCCTAGTTTTAATCTCACTTTATCAGAGACAACATTTTTTTTCATATTCACAACTGGTTGGCATATATGGTCTGCAGATAGAAAAGTAACTCTCCATGTGTTAATTACCAGAACCTGTGAATGTTTGCACATTGCAGTGTGTGGGGTTAGGAATCTTAAAATGAAGCAACAGTACTGGATTATCCAGAGGGGCTGTTGAGTCTTTCAGACCCCGGGAGCTTGGGTAGTGGGATAGGTTCTTTACAACCACTGTGCACAACACTTCCCTTCCACAACTTCTAGGGCCCCAGGCCTAGGGTTGCTAGCAATGCCCCACTGTTGTGGTTCCAGGTGCTTCACTCTCTGCTGGTTCACTTAACCTTGCCAGTACATAACCAGTTCCTTCTTTAACAATTCTTCAATTAAACCTTGTGTCTGTGACATCTGTTTACTGCCAAGACACTCTCTGATTCAACACAGAATATCTTCTCCATAACTATTTATTGAGGATGCATAAGAGTTGAGCCTTAAAATTCCTTTAAGATACTCTGAAGGAATACCAAGAGTAAGAAAGTTTAAGACTGTACAGTGGTCTATCAATAATTCAAGTTTTAATTTCTTCAACTTTCAAATTGAGTTATAATATAGCTGTCCCTACTTTAGAAAAACCGAATCTCCTCCTTTAACAACAAAATCATGTATGGTGGTTCTTCATGTTAACATAAAAAGTTTATAGAAATGTTTTGAAAATGCCTTGAAAGAAATAATGTATTTAATCACTTTTTAAATAATAAGCAAAGGCAGAAAGAATAGAGGTACTTAATGAACAATTTACTGTAATGTGAAGATCAATCTAATATAACAGATGAGCATTTCAACAAATGAATGGGAAATAGATTTTAATTTTAAAAGTGTACTTGCCCATCAGGAGCACATTTCCTTTGTTTTTGATCTACTGAAACTATTACTACAGTTGCTTTTAGAAACTGTATCAAGACAAAGACAAAAATCTGGAGTGATAAAAAATACTTAATTAACCTTTTACAGAATTGCCATAATATAAAAATAAATATGCACAATGACTGTCATTTTACATCTGACTCTTCTAAATTGTGTATATGGATAGATGAACTTAATTATACCCAAGTAAGAGTGGAATCAAAGTTGCCAATAGAAAGAAATTTCTTCTGTGATGTACTTAAATCAGACATTCACAATCCATTGAGTTAGATAAATTAGGTAAAATAATACATATCATAATTCACAAATCTCCCCATCAGTCCCATTAAATTCATTGAATAATGCTATTTTATATAAATCATTAAATTCTCTTTCTTATAAATTTCAAATCTTACATATTAATTTATGCTCTTCAGGCATATAACAAAAGATGTTGGATAATAAAACCAAAGATCTCTGCCGATGGGCTTGAGATTTCTCACATTAATTAAAATAGTTTTGGGTTACCATTTTTCTATCTCAGCTCTTAACTCTACTCCTTCTTACCACCTTAGTCATGGGTGAATGTCATAAAGCAGAAGGGAAGACTATGGATGACCAAACGCATTACTGCTCCTGGAAATGTAAGAGTCTTTTTTTTTT
>PVKS010038487.1:0-17888 GCA_004027875.1 Aplodontia rufa
CAGCCATGTGCCTGAATTATACTTTCCATGGTTTTTGGAGGAGAGCGTTTCTGTTTTCCTGCTTTCTGCAGAGCCTAGAGCTAAGTTTACTCCCGGTCTCACCCCTGTTTGGCTATGGGACCTGGCAGAGGATGTTCTTCTGAGGCCCAGATCCCTCTCCTCATCTATAAGACCTCTCACTGTAGTTCCTCACAAACCATCAGGCTTCATTTTATTATGTGAGCAAGCTGATCTTTGCTTACATTATAAAGAGGGGATATTGGGCTTTTTGTACTCTTGTCTTCTAGCATTTTCTGAGACTAGCAGCTACATGAAAAGCTGCCTGTGTGAGTCAGGCCTCCTGGGGGTGCCGACCATGCAACTCACTGCTATTGATTGTCCTGTCCCAGACCCCAGTCTCCCAGGCCAAGAATCAGCCCTTAATCCCAAGTCACTGAGTTCATGCTCCATCTTCCAGAACCGGGCTTTGAAGGCATAAAACTCAGGGTGAATCCAACTCTGCTGTTACTTGGGAGGGGGCTTACCGGGCTAGTTACCCACCAACCTCAGCTTCTTTTCAACTTCTTTACCCTTGTGATCCTTCTTGGGCTTGGGAGCTTTTGTTCTTCATCCGCCCTACTCATCACCAAAGCAGGCTTCCTGGGAAAAGGTAAGTGGTGAACATGTGCCCAGTGACCCCAGTACATAGGCCAGTAGGGTTCTGTTTTTTAACCTTACTGTGTGTCTTAATTTAGGGCCAGTGGATTGGGGCACCGATCTGGAGAGCCAGTTTCCACACTAGAGACAGTGATTTGTGACTTAGTGAAAAAATAGGTTACAAACCATATAATTAACAATCTACATTTATTTGACAGTTATTTGTTTCAAAAAAATTATTAGAACCATGAGTAATAGGGGATCTAATAGGTATAAATATCATGTAACATTTCTCTGAGAAAGTATTTTGGATTTAGATGTGTGTTTATTTTTTGTTTTGTTTTTTTTGTTTGTTTGTTTGTTTGTTTTTGGTCACATTTCCATTAGGTCCCAAGAGCAAGGACTTTCTTTGAGAAGGATGCATGTCATGCACCCTTGTGTGCTCTTTGCTTTGAGAAGGGGACCTTTTTGTTTTTCTGAACTTAAGTCACCGGGACTTATTTCCCAGGCGTTAAAAACAGATTCATCTATTCCTTTAAACGTGGCATTGCATGGAAGGAAATAAAAATATTGGTACAGCTTGATTTAGAAAGATCATTTTTCAATGACCCTTTCAAACGGCTTCCTGCAAAACTGCAGACAATAGTTTGGCCAAGTCACTGCAGCTGGAGGTCACCCTCACTCTGGCAGGACCGAAGGGCGGGCCACCAGCTGACCCAACCTTGACCAACGCCTGTCTGAAAAGCTGCCTGTGTGAGCCACGCTTCCTGGAAGCACAGACCACCCAGCTCATGAGTATTGCCTGTCCAGCCTCTCCCCATCCCAGGACCCCCAGGTCACAAGTCAGCTGTTCCGCTCAAGTCAACTGAGTTCATGCTGCATCTTCTAGAACTGGGCTGTGTGGACGCACCCCTGGGGTCGAATCCTGCTCTGCTGCTTGCTGGTGAGGGGGACTATCGAGCAAATTCCTGGCAGCCTCAGTTTCTTTTCAATATGCAGGGTCACAGTACCTTCGTCACTGGGATGATTTATGAAAATTAAGTGAAGTAATAAATGAAATAAAAGAGATTATATACGTAGTAAGCACCAGAATGACAGTACCTATGGCCATCCCTGGCACTGTCAGTTAGCTGGGGCTCTTGTTGTAATCTTCGTCATCTCGTCATTGGTACCTCCTCCTCTCTTGAGAAGCCCAATTTGAGAATGACTGTTGCCATTAGAAAAATCTTAAAGAAAAAATTACATCCCCCGCCTCCTTTATTTGCCAAATTGTGTGTGCCTGTGCGTCCTCCCTGCTGCCACCACTAGACAGTTTTCTTGGAATTTCAGCTTTGGAGTCAGCTCTTTTGTCTAGTTTTCCTAGGTGGAACAGATGATCTCTAAGACATCTCTTTCTGCTTTATGTACATAATAAAGTGAATATACATTTTACCAGCAATCCTGGGACTGGAAAAATGGGACATGCTGCATTACCCAGGGTCTTTTCCAGCAAACCTTTGTGGTGAGCCACACTGGAATTAGAGGTTTAGTCCCTTGGGAATTTTCAGAAGGAAATGGAAGGTAACCTGTTTTCACAGAGGTGCGTATAACTATCCTACAGATGTTAAAAGTTTGTGGCCGTCATTGGTGGTGGCATTTCAGAATACACACACCTAAACTTAGCTGTTATGAGGTCCTCAGAGTGACTTTCATTATGATTTGGACTTCTAGTTACTTTTGCTTGTATGACAATCTAGTACTTGCTCTGTGCCTAAGTTACAATGTTTTAGTTACCTTTTTCCCTACTGTGACCAAAAGCCCTGACAAGAACAATTACAGGAAAAGTTGATTTGGGGGCTCACAATTTTAGAGGTCTCAGTCTACATAGGTGGCAGACTCCATTGCTCAGGGCCTGAGGCGAGGCAGAACATCGTGGCAGAAAGATGTGGAAGAGGGCTGGAGCAATGGCTCAGTGATTAAAGCGCTTGCCTGGCATGCTCAAGGACCCTGGTTCAAACCCCAGCACCACATAACTACATATACAACTAAGTGTTGGAGAAACAAAGGCCAGATGTAAAAATAAAATTGATTCTCTCTCTCTCTCTCTCATCTCTATCTCCTACCTCCTCCTCTCTCTTTAAAAAAAAAAAGGTGTGGCAGAGGAAAGCAACTGGGGACATAGTTCCAGGAAGCAGAGAGAGAGAGAGAGAGACAGACACAGAGATACTCCACTCAGCTCAGCTCAGGAAACATATACCCCAAAAGCACACCCCCAATGACCTACCTCTTCCAGACACGCCCGACCTGCCTACAGTCACCACTCAGTTCATCCCTATCAGGGGACTAACATACTGATTGGCCAAGGCTCTCATTACCCAATCATTTCACCTCTAAACCTCCTTGTATTGTCTCACACATGAGCTTTTGGGGGACACCTCATATCTAAACCATAACAGTCTGTACCAAAGGGGATAAAATTATAAACTACTTTACATTTGAATAGCATGTGTAGAATTCCAAAATGCCCCAACTGAGTGAGACTTGTGAAACTATCCAAGGCAACCTTGCTTTGTAGACAGGACGCTGAGGCCATAGAACTGAAGTGACTCTCCCTGGGTCCACAGCAGGTATGTTAAACCACAACCAATCCTGGTGGCTGGGTTCCATATCGGGGCTCCTCCAGTGCAGACCCTGCCTTTCTTCCATGATCTCATTTCACCTGGACATCAGGCTTAGGGGCATAATGAACAAGGCTATCACTATATTTTCCAGGGGTGGCAGCAGATCCAAAGGGCCGGTCCCTGGGCCAGGTGATGGAGAACCAAAACCCAGGTCTTCTAACAGCATGGCTTGTCAAAAAACAGATTTGGGTGGTTGGCATTTGTCTGCATAAGTACCATTTGGTCCTGCAAGAGGGAAAAAGAATGTGGGCTTGGGATTGGAGAGAAGACAGTGAGAGGTTTGGGGTTCTAAATGTGCATGTTGTCTGGGGAACATCCAAAGTGAAGGAATGAGTCACTGCGCAGTATGAGAACTCTCTGAATTCCACTGACCAACTAGGAGGTCCAAGAGCTGATCAGGAGAAGAAAAGGATAGAAAACATGGATTGGATATACCCTTTAATTAGGCTCTGGGTCAAAAGAAATTGCTTTAATCTTAACTTACAAAAAATTAAAATGCTATTTAGAAAACAGTGTATCCTTTAAAAATATCAGTATGGGATTCTTTAAATCCCTTAGCTTGTTTTTCCCACACTAAGTCCTTCATGTAGTTGGGGCTTAATTGAAGGTCATCTTGAGTGGTCAGCATTAATGTGTTGGTGGAATTGTTTTGCTTTCTCAGATTGTTGAGCTGAAGCAGTATCTGATCATGAGTAAACTCATTACCATCACTTTCCTGGCTAAATCTTTGTCAGCTGGCTACTTTTTGCTTCAAGGGACCAGTGAGCAGAAATAGGGACCCCTCTGGGGACCTCAGGCTATTCTGAGTGGAGTCTGACATAGGCTCCCTGTGGCTGCTGCACTACCCACCAGCTGGGCTTCCCAAACTGCACCCTTGGGGTCCACCCAAGCGTCTTGATGCAGACAGTGGAGGCTCCTGGATTATGGGCCAGGCTCCACAGTTCATTTAAAAGGGGAGAAGGGGTTTAGGAGGTAGCTATGTGGTTGAGCACTTGCTTAGCAGGCTGAAGCCCTGGGTTCAGTCACCAGTACTGCAAAAAAATAAATAAATAAATAAAGATATATTTACTCCTTTTGCTTTGAAAGTCATCCCAGCATACCATGTATATATTTAGGGGCTCCCCTTAGCTTTCTTGTTTTCATGAAGAGTTTTTATTTGAAATGAGAAAAAACTGGAGTCCCCAAATAGAATTTTTTTTTCAAGAGAGAGGAAACAAATGAGAGAGAGAGAATCACTTTTATTTATTTTTCCATCTAGCCTTTGTTTCTTGGACACTTAGTTATGTGGTGTGGGGTTCGAACCCAGGTCCTAGCAAATGCCAGACAAGTTCTCCACCACTGAGCCACTGCTCCAAATAGAACTTTTAGCATTCTTTTAGCTTTATCAGTTTTCAAAGAGAAGCAAATTAAACAAGGAGATTCATTTTAAATTCATTATATAAAAGCATGACATGTGGACAGTGGTAGAGTGCTTGCCTAGCATGCTTGAAGTCCTAGGTTTGATCCCCAGAACTGCAAAAACTAAAAATAAATATAAAAATATAATTTGAGAACAGGTATTGCAATGCCTCCTGTGTGGTTTTCTTGTTCAGAATTGCTTTGGCTATTCTGGATCTCTTATTTTTCCAGATGAATTTTAGGATAATTTTTTCTAGTTCTGTGAAGAATGTCATTGGTATTTTGATGTGGATTGCATTGAACGTGTATATTGCTTTTGATAGCTGATAGTATGGCCATTTTGACAATATTCATTCTGCCTATCCAAGAACATGGGAGGCCTTTCTGTGTTTTGAAGACCTCCTCAATTTCTTTCTTCAATGTTCTAGAGTTTTCGTAGTAGAGATGTTTTCACCTCCTTGGTTTGATTAATTCCCGGTTTTTGTTTTTTTTTTAGGTTATTGTGAAAGTGATAGTTTTCCTGATTTCAAAAATAAATAAATAGAGGAAAGGAGAATAGGGAGGGATCTAGGGGGTGATTCTGATTTAAGAAAATATAAATATCATATTGTTACTTTATATGCATTTTTTATTGTACAACAACTAAATTTCTTCTTAACTACATGAATAAAAACATGGTATGTAATGTTAAAGTTGTGTAAACCAGTGCTTCCTTTCATTGCTGGGAGGGCAGGTGATATGAGGTTGTCCTTCAGTAAGCTCTTGAGCAGTGGGTCTTATTGGTCCCTGAGATGCCTGTACCCTCTGACCAGGATCCCATTCCTGGGAGTGTATCCTAAGGAAATGATGCTTAGACATGGAAGAATAATAAGCATGTTATAGGCTGCTTTATAATTATGAATGACCAGAAGGCAGGAGTAAAACATCTGTGGTAGATCTACCCAAAGAAATGGTGTGTGGCCACCAAAATGATAAAGTTTTAGGCTATACAAATGTACTGTAATGTTTACAAGACAGGAGAATAAGCGGTTGTACCTGCTGTGATGATAACTATGTAAAAATACATATTGGCTTTTGAACCAATGTTTATCCAGTGCCACCTCCTATCAGGCCTCGTGCTAGGAGACAACTGCATCTGTGAGCAGAACATTTTCCTTGCCGGCCCTCAGATAACCCATAGTACAGCTGGAAAGGGGGAACATTAGCCATTACGCAAATGCTTGTTTAAATATAATAGTGATAATGTTGCAGGAGAAGACCTGTCTCCAAAGAAGGCTCTGAGGAGTTCCCAGAGAGAAGAGGGAACTTGACTCAGGACCAGCGGGGTTCTTGGCATATGTGTCAGAAAAGAATATCAGCAAGTACCAGTCAAAGGCATAGACAGTTTATTTAGGACATAGAAACATGTTCAAGGGAGAGTGGGACAATCTCAAGAGAGATGCCTTTGAGGTAAAGTAAGGCATATACATTTAAGAGACAATGCAGGCTCTCATCTCCTGCGGGAGAGAAAGTAGGTGTGGGGTGTTAATATTTATAGAGGAATGTTTTCTAAGGGCTGGGCTAGAGGTGGAGGAAGGATGGGGCTCCTGATCTGGGGTCAGTTTTCCCTGTGTTTGCTCGTTGCCTCCTGTTATAAGGGCATGGGTCAGGGGTGCAGACCAAGGGCCTGTCACTCAGAGTTGCAATTGTTCATAGTCCCTTTCTGCATTTCAATGGCTATGGTCATTTACTTTGAGATTTGGTTTATCTATTTTTGGGGGGGTAGGTACTGGAGATTAAAACCAAGGGTACTTTACCACTGAGCTACATCCCAAGCCCTTTTCATTTTTTATTTTGAGATGGGGCCTCACTAAGTTGCTGAGGCTGGCCCTGAACTTGTGATGCTTCTGCATCTGGGGACAAATTTTGTGGGGGAGGAGAAACCTAAACTAATGTTCTCATTTCATCAAGAAAATTTGGAGGAAAAACCAAATAATTTTCAGTTTTATTATTGATAATATTCCTAGATTGGACTTTTCAAGACCGCTTTAGCAGGTACAGCTAGCGGAACAGGAGGAAGGAACAGGGATAGGCAGGCTCCCTGAGTCTGCAGGGCAGGTGCACAGGGACGAAGCTGCCCCCTCAGTGGCCCAGAGTCCTGCACCGAGGGGTCTTTCTAGATCAGAGCAGCCTAAGGCAGATTTATGAGCTAAATGTAGCCCATAGCTTAGTTTTTGTAAAAAAAAAATTATTGGAATACAAATGTACACATTTAACTTCTTGACTGGGCATTTTCATGCCACTAGGACAATGTTAGATAGTTGCGACAGAGATGGTATAGACTGCAAAACTCAAAGTGCATATTATTTGGCCCTGTATAGAAAGAGTTTGCCCGTTCCTGCTGTGGACCGATGGTGCTCTTGAAGGTATCAGATGAGAGCCCTGTGTCCTTATCCCACAATTGCACATGTGTACCTCTGGACGCAGGTGTGTCCACAAGCTCCTGAATCTTCCCTGTGGAGCACTCAGGTTCATACCTCTGGGCCCTGGGGAAGGTGGGATTAATTTCTCCACCCCAGAAATATCTTCTTTCATTTACAAAATGGTACCCTAGGAGGAAATGTTTCTAATAGTGGAATAAATCAACCATACCAGTGAGACATATGCCCAAGATCAGGGGAAAACCAATTTTTTTGGTCAGATTGTAGTCTGATTTTAGGTGGCACTGTATCCCCATCATGCAGAAACAATACCTCTTCACTTCCTTTGCTGTGGCTTATGAGACAACCCCATACTTGTTAGGCTAAGGGATTTATCTGGTTTCTAGAACATCTACGTCCCCATTCGTAACCCTCTTCTTTCTAGAACCATTTCCTTCACTGGTAGTATCAGGCATATTTAGGTCTCCGTAACCTGAAATGTGCCAACAGTTGCCCTGCTTTCTTCTTTTGCTATTGTCCCATTTCTCTTCTTCCCTTTACTGGTGGTTTCCTTAAATCTAAACACCCACCCTACGAAGCAGCCTTCATCCCTCCTCAGCTCTCCTCGATTCTTAGGTGCTTGGCCCTTGTCCTACTTAATGTAACAAATCATAGCTCCTGTGTGCCAATTTCTAACCTAACTCAAAGTATTTTAGTTAAAAATAATGCTTTTCATTATTAAAATTGTTATGAAATAATTTTATGTGCAATTGACATTTTATACAATTTTAATTATACCTCAATTTATTATATATAAATTATACATGCATTGTTTGGTAATTTCTGTATACCTATTTCTGGTTTTTATTAAATGAAAAATTATTAACGTTGAAAGATATTTTTAAAAGTCGTAAAGCCACTTACATAGAGCAGTAAGATTTTAGGAGTGAGGATGGGAAGTAAATCATCCCTGGACTTTATCGAGACCCACAGACCCTGTAGGAATCTGCCTCAGCTGCCATCCCTTGCTCATGATGTCTGTATTTTGTGATAATCCTCTTGATGGTTTAGTTATCTTTTTCTGATACTCTAAAAATTCTATTATTTCTTCTTAGTCTCCTAATTGATTCTGGATTTATAGAGGAGAAGTACAGAAATCTCATATACACATGGATCATAAATCCACACAGTAGCCAAAGGCAGGACCTACAAAACAGAACAGAAAGGTAATTTCAATCAGGCCTCAAGGTCAAGAAAGCCTTGCCTTTTGGCCATCTAAATGCTTATAGAGCTAGGTTTATTTTGGCTATGAGAAATTGCCTCCTCCAGTGTTTATTGAGATTCCCGTTACCAGCTAGAGAATCAGTCTTGCTGGCCTGTCCTGGTGGCTCATAAACGATGAGCGGATTTTTTGAACTTGCCAAGTTTCTGATTTAAGCACAGTGTCTCTGTTAAAACTGTCCCTTTGGTGGCTTTTTCTCCTTGAGATGCCCTCTTTCCTCTGGGAGGGTGTCTGCAGTTTCCAAATCATGTATTGGCAGAGAAGCTTGTATAGGAATAACCTGAGCTCAGATAACAATATAAACTCGGGGTGAATGCACTCTAGTAATTGAAGACATTGAAGGGCAACCAAAGGAGGCAGAAACTAGAGGGGCTCCAGCCCTTGACGGGAAGGAACCAGCCCTGGGTGAGAGCTACATCCATGTGGCTTTTTCTGAATTCACTCGCCAGTCTGTGTGGGCAGCCAGAACTCAGGCACAAAGTGGTGGTGTCTTTGGGGAACAGAATGCATTTTCTCCCCCTTCACACCACACACCCTTAATTTTCTTCAACAGTGTGTTCAAAGCTTTCTCGGGTTTTGCTGACATTTTTAAAGGACTTTGAATTTCACTGATTTTCTCCAATTTTTTTTATCCTCTATTTCATACTTTCTGCTCCAATTTTTATTGTTGTTTTCTTTCTCCATGCTTTGGGTTAAGTTTGTTTTTGTTTTTCCAATATCTTGAGGTAAAAGTTTAGGCTATTGATTCAAAATCTTTTCTTCTTTATTAATTTAAAGACAATCTACAGCAACAGATCTACTTCTAAACTCTCCAGCTTTCTTATGGTTACTGTTTAATGCTGTCTGTACTGTTACTTTCGAAGTGGTCTTTGAATCTTAGGTATGCAGCATCTCTTGTGTATGCAGCGTGTAGGTGGATCTTGGTTTTGTCTAGTTTTGTAGTCTTTGCCTTCTTGTTGGGTGGTTTCATTGGTTTCATCCACTCGCATTTAGTGTTACTATTGCTGTGGTTGGATTTGTAGCTGCCTTTTTACCTTTTGTTTTGTGTCTTAGCTCTTTTTGTTCTTCATTAATGTGCTCTTTTGCATTAATTGAATTTTTTCCAATGTAGTATTTTAATTTATTTAATGATTTTTTATTATATATTCTTGAGTTAAGGGTTTTTCCAGTATTTACCATATGTATCTTAACTTGCCAGATTTATACTAACATATCAAATTTCTACTACTTCAGATTTATACTAACTTAACTCCAGTACGGTATAGAAACATTTGTACAATAGAGCTCTGTGCCTTTTTTTGTTATTATTATGTATATTACATCTACATGTGTTATAAACTGAATTATACATCACTATAATTATTATTGTTTATATTTGATGTCTTTTGAAGAAGATGAGAGAAGAAAATACAGAAAGTATATATTCATGGTGTTAGGTATATTAATCTTATTTATCACTTCTGGTCTTCATTTTTGCATATTCAAGTTATCAATTAGTGTGATTTTCTTACTCTAATGCATCTTTACTCCCATATAGCTCCTTTGCGCTTCATCAGCTATGTGACATTTCTGTGTTATAGGCCCAGCAATACAATTATATGCATGTTGTTTTATACATTTTCTTCTTCCTCCAACTCACAAAGCTGGGGATCAAACCCAGGACCTTATGCATGCGAAGCAAGCACTCTGATGTGGAGCCAGCCCACATAATTGGTTTTTAATTTAGATAAGAGAATAAAGGAAAAGAAATATGCCTTTATAGCATCTTTTATAATTACCCTTCAGTGCTTTTCATTTTGTCGTGAGGATTCAAATTGGTCTGGGGTTCTCGCTTTCATCAGGCAGGCCTGTTAGTAACAGATTCTCTTTGTTTTTGTTTTTCTGGGAATGTATTTCATCTTAATTTTTGAAAGATAGTTTTCCTGGACATAAAATTGGTTGACAGTGTTTTCTTCCAGTACTTGGAGTGTGTTGCTTCTCTGCCTCTGGCCTCCATTGCTTCTTCTGATGAGAACTGAGCAGTTAATCTTAGTGGGAACAAGTGACTTTTGACAGGTGCATGTGTTCCTGGGGGCCAGAGGCCACTGTGTTTGCCAGATGGATTTTTTCATCAATTTAATTTCTTAACAGCAGTTCGTGCTTCCTTAGTGTCACCAAATGGGCCCAGTTTTAGTGAGAAAGCTTCCTTTGCTTGACGAGACTTTTAAGACTTTTTTGTCTGCATTAAGTCCAACAAAACATTTCACGTGGTTTTGGCAGAGAAAATAAAAAGATATCAAGCTGTTTTAGAAAGACTAAGCAAGGACTTTATAGTGAGCAAACTTTAAGTTTGACCCTCAAATAATAGATCATGAAATCACTTTTCTTCTGTGTGTGTGTGTGTGTACACATGGGTGAGTGAATGAGTGAATGGATGGATGGATGGGTGGCAGGGAGACAAGAATAATATACCAGGTTACCATATAAAATTGTATTTGTTGCTATGAATCATGATCAAAAATGTTTTAAAACTGCTGTCACAGTCCATTCGTTGGCTTGGAGGAGGGCTGTCTGGCATTTTTCCAGTGCTGGGAGCCCTCTGCTTGCCCTTGGGTTTATCTTAAGCACTTTTCTCCCCTGCCTTGTTAGTTTCTTCACTCAGTTTTACTTTTCAACAAAAAAGGTGCTTGAGGGCTGGAGCAGTGGCTTCAGTGGTTACAGCGCTTGCCTGGCATACACAAGGACGCAGGTTCAAACCCCAGCACCATGTGCACAATGAAGCCTGGGAACAGCAAGAGCCACATGAAAGACTACGTAAAATTGACTCTCTCTCTCCCTCTCCTTCCATCCCTCTCTCTCAAAAAAAAAAAAACAAAAAAAAAAAAAAACAAAAAACATGTGCTTGAAATGTTTCCAGATCATTGCTGTTTTAATGTATGTAGCCACCACCTCCAATAAGCACCAGCCTGCTGTGGTGGCTGTAGGAGTTATGTTGGCAACCCACCCTCAAACACCTCTTATCAGGAAATGCTAACAATGAGTCAGTACTGAAAGAACTTTCAATTCACTTTTTTACAGAATTCTGAGACCTTTCATGAATGATTCATCCATTCATTCATTTCTGGAGAACATGACTTTGTATTCAGCAAAGTTTGGGCTGGTCAACCATTTAAAATGAAACAAAAGGGAAGGCAGGTTGAAACCGTTTTTGCTGAGTTGCTGAACACATATATCCAGGATGTTCTCAGCAGGTAAAATTATCCTGATTGAGCTGGTCATTAAAGCTTGCTTTGCCAGAAATACTTCAGTGGACAGTTCTCTGACAAATTGTCAACTATGCATTTAGAATGAGTAATTCCTACAGCTGATAAAATATTTTTATTAACCTTCAGGAGGCATTGAAATGATGGGTTTGGGCCTTCATGGGGTTCTAAACTCCTGGGAAAGCATCCAACCTGGCTTCCAAAGTTTTGATCCATCTGTGTAGAAATTCAGAAGAATGTCCTGCCACTCCCAATGAGTAGGATCCAAGACCCCCTCCTAGGTCCTGCACTTGGTTTACCCGTCACACCCCAAGTATACTGCTGCTCACTTCTGCCCATGTCCTACGCCTGTCCTATCTAATTCTTGTTCATAAAATGCAGACATTTTAACATGCAAAATCATTCAGGTTGGAAGAATACAGCCAAAGAAATCTAAGCAGCACCCTATCATTGAGTTACTCTAAAGTGGCCTGCCCTCATGTTTTACCTAACAGTGGTTTTCCCCAATGGACAGTCAAGAGGTCTCTTTAAGTACCTCCACAGAAGCCCTGTTGAGTCCCTGAGCATCTCCCCCATGTGTCTACATCTGAGGATCCAAAGTGCCCAGGATCAATGCAAGAGCCCCAGGACTTACACCACAAATGGTTGAACCTGGAAGAGAAGGTGACAATTCTAGGATTTAGTCTGAATTCCTGACATTTATACAAGTCTTCGGGAGAGCAGTAAAGCCTTGCCCCTTGGTTACAGTTTGTAAGACTGCAGCTTATATCATAGTGACTCTCATTTGTGAGGTTCAGGCAAGTTTTGACTTCCCTCTCTCCGCTTGGCTGAAACCCCTGGTGAAGCATAAATTGCTACCTAGTGATTGTACATCTTCCCCCCCAACACACACATCCTTGTTATGCACTTAGTTTGTGTGGATATGTTTATGAATAATGGGAACCATGTAATAACTGCTTTTTATGCACTTCAGGATGTGGCGGGAACATAGTGGATGTTTTGATGCTTATTTAGTAATAACCCTTAACAGGATTTTTCATGAAAAAGAATTAAATACGTGTTTGTGTTTTTGTGTTCGTGTATGAGAGAGTGAGAGAGAAAGGAGGGAGTAGGGAGTAGGGGAGGGAGAGTGTGTATCTTCTACATGGATAAAGCTCATACCAATTAATTGTTATTTATACTATGGCTAGACAAACAGAATTTCTAGAAAATGGAAAAGCAGGGAGAAAAATTAGAGCACGCAAAATTGTGATAGGTCTTGCTGATTACATTTTCTTTCAATCCCTCATTTATATTGCAAACCTTCTAAAGCACAATTTGGATCCTATTACTCCCTCCTTAGATGCCATCCCTGAGTATCTGCTGGGGATTTGTTCCAAGGATCCAGCACCTCAAGGTACCAAAATTAGCAAATGCTCAAGCCCCTTCTATAAAATGACATGGTATGTGCTTATAACCTACCCACATCCTCCCATGTACTTGAAATCATCTCTAGGTCACTTACGATACCTACTACATTGTAAATGCTATGTAAATAGCTGCTGTTCAGAGAAAAATGACAAGAAAAAAATCTTCATGTTCAGTTCAGACACAAATGTTTTTCTGGATCTTTTAAATCTACACTTCGTTGAATTCGTGAATGCAGATGTGGAACTCATGGATACACAGGGCCAATTGTAGTTGCTTTAGAGGGAAGCCAATGACATAATGGGATCAGATAGCTATGGATTTGGGTCCTGGCTCCTCCGTCCACCCACTGGGTGATCATGAACCTCGTAGTTAACTCCTTCACTTGATTGGGGATGATAATGCCCCACTTGCAGAGCCATGCTGTGGATCACATCCTGCAGCGTGAATACAGCTTGCAGTGCTTGTCCCATGGTACAGTTTCCAGTAAATGAGAATTGCTGCGATTCCAGTCCATTAATATGAAGTGGCTTCCTCTGCCCCACCAGGCCCTGCATGGCAACCATGACATGGCCTCTGCCCAGAATTCGGCTTGATTTTCGTAACCCCTCTCTTCTCTGTCTTGCTTGCTTTCAGCCCACCTACCCCCTGTATGGTAGAAGGACTCCAAAAGGGCTGTGAAAATCATATCAGACAGTTGGGCTACTTTTAAGTGCCTCTGGCCAAAAATTTTATGGGAAGGGAGCTTGAGTAAAAGATAGCATGGGAATCAGGCTCTCCACTTTTCCCATTAGCCCAGAAAATTGAGAACCAATGAATCTCAGGACATTCTCCAAAATGAGAACACTATTTCATAAACTGCCACCTCTGCTTCTTGCTGCCATGAAGTGTCTGGGTGTGAAAAATTGCAGGTCTCTCCAGCCCTTGCTGCTTGCACAGAAAGAGCAACCAAACTTATGGGGTTTGCTTGAAATAAAATAGGAAATGTGCAGGCTGTAAAGAGTAGGATTTGAGATAATGCAAATTCAAATAAAATCAGTCATGAATTGGTAATACTTTCACCTACAGCTTGGAAGTCTTTATTTTCATGATTATTGCTAAGGAAAGCAGGCCACATAAACACCATTTAGACTGGCTGAAGGGTGGCATTTTGTAAGAAAAATGGCAACCAGGGCCATTTCCCCGAGGGTTCATGAGTGCTAATTCTGTTTAATGTGACAGTTCCTAAATAACTCCGGGCTCTTCACAGAGACACGTGTGGGTAGTCCCTGGAGCTCTGCGATCTAGAGCGAGTCAAGCAGTGAGCTCGTCTTCAGCGTGTACAGACTGAGAAAATGTGTCCCTGGGGTTTAAAAAATATGTGGGTGTTCATGTAAGAGGGAGGGTGGGAAGCTAATGTAAACCAACAGATCCTTTTACTCCTAAGTAATTTTCTTTGAATTGAAGTACCTAAGTAATCATTAGTCCTTCTTATCTCTCCCTTCCCATCTTCCCTTCTTGTCCCTCCCATACCTTACTTTCAAAGTCTTGGGTACAGACACTTTTTTAAAATTAGTTATCTCATAGGGTGATTTGTTTGGAATTAGGGGCAGTCTTTTCTCTCCATCCATCTTACCTGTTCTTTGAGCCAATTCACCTGACAATATCAAAGACTCCAGAGAGGGATGAGATGTAGCTTGGCTAGGTCAACATAATTTGTCTTGGGGGGGAAAACCAGTCAGCATCCTTCAAGTTTGGGGCAGATCCCTTTTTGCTCACAGGTTAACATGTTTAATGTACGTGGCTGACAGTTCCTACAGATTTTGGGGTTCAGCATTCAGTAGCAAATGAAGCTCTGCTTTCTCAACCTTCCTCGCCAGGATGTTTCTCCGGTGGTGTGGAAGCTGTAGAATCTGTCGAATGGCCCTCCCACTATCTTTGCTCTGATGTGGGGTACGCTTCACTCTGCCTGTGCGTTCCTAAAATAGCTGCAAAATCCTCCAAAATTCATTGCTCTTTTCAGACTTGCTTCTATTTACAGAGTAATTAGTTTCAATCATTACTCACAAATTTGGTGCCTAATTGGGAAAGATGCACTTATTTTTTATTTGCCCTAAAACTGTCTTTCTGGAGCTTCAAAGGACCCGCATTCCAAGAATTACTGAGCCAAGCGTTCCTCTCCGAGGTGTGTGGAGAGCAGGCTTTGCCTCTGCCTGGAGTACGGAGTAGTGACCTCTCCTGCATGCAGACTCCCTCCGGGCTAGGGCTCCACAAGACCTCACAGCTGCAGCAGAGAGAGGCACCCAGCACCCACAAGTCCTGTGCTTGTTGAATGAAAGAGTGGTTCCTCTGCTTCACCTGCAGCATCGAACCCATCACCCATATCACTCTTTCACCTTTTTGAGGTACAATTCACATAACATGAATTAGCTGAGGGGCTTTGGTTGGTTTATTGTTTGGTTTTGCTTTTTTTTTTTGGTAATGAGGATTGAACCCAGGGGCTCTTTACGACCAAGCCACATCCCCAGCCCTTTTATTTTTGATTTTGAGGCAGGATCTCTCTCAGTTGCTTAGGGCCTTGCTAAGTTGCTGAGGCTGACATTGAACTTGTTGTCTTCCTGCCTCAGCCTCCCAAGCCACTGAGATTACAGGTATGTGCCACTGCACCTGGCTGAATTAGCAGTTTTAGAATGAATGATTCAGTGACATTCAGCAGTCACAGTGATGTGCCACCCAACACCTCTGCCTGGTTCCAGGACAGTTTCATCATCCAGAAAACCAACACCAAACTCACTAAGGATCACTCTCACCCACTCTCCCCACGATGTGGCAGCTACCAATCTGTATTCTCTTCCTGTGGATTAACTGTCTGGAGAGTTGTGTACAAATGGAATCATGTAACATGAAGCCTTTTGTGTCTGGCTGTTTCTACTTGGTATGATGTTCTCGGGTTAATCCATATTGTAGCATGTGTTAGCACTTCATTTATTATGACTGCGTAATATTCCACCATGTGGATATGCCACGTTTTGTTCATCCATTTGTCTGCTAATGATATTTGGGTTGTCTTCATCTTTTGGTTGTTTGGAATAATGCTGCTATGAATAGTTGTTTACAAGTATTTGCCTGACAACCTTTTTTACTTCTTTTGAGCCAAATCACCTTTTTCCCCTACTATCTCTCAAATCTGCCCCCTGCTTACCTCCTGGTCCAGAAACCTTCATTTCTTACTGTACTGCCCAGCTGCTATGTTTATGACTACCCTGGACCTTCTCCAACCCTCACTCTTTACTGCAGCCCCACTACATTTTCAGAATGCTGGTCACCCACTCAGACCCTTCACTGGTTCTAGGATTGCTGGTGGATAAGGAACAGACTCCTCTTGGGACACAGGAACCTGCATGGCCAGACCTCTGCAAGCTCATCTCACCCTCTGTGCTACAGCCAAACTGGCCTCTGTCCTGCGATCACCACAGGTGCTTTGCACATGCTGGCCCTGCTGCCTAGAATGCATTCCCCTCCTCTTTGCCTCATGAACCTCTCTTCCTTGAGTCCTGAGCTTGAGCGTCACCTCTTTGGAGAAGTCTTCCCCAGCTAAGCCACCCCGCACCCCCAGCCCCACCCCAACGTTATGGGTGCACACAGGCGCCTTGAGCTAGTTCTTTGTAGCCCAAGTCTCAGCTGCAATTTTCTATGTGGGTGGTTGTGTTACTAACCCTGTGCCTCTGCCTACCCCCAGAGCCTTCAGCCCCAGGCTAAGCTCAGATTGGACAGGGAACCATGTCTCCTTCCTAACTGTCATTAATTCCAGAATCGCTATGGACCCGATGTTTGTGTCCCCCCAGACTTCACAGCTTGAAGCCCCCTAATCCGCGTGGTGAACGTGTGTGCAGGTTGAACCTTTGGGAGGCCATGAGGCTAGCGCAGCCTCATGAATGGAGTCCGTGCCCTTAGAAGAGGACACACGAGAGAGGTGACATCCCTGTGTGCCATGTGAAGGCACAGTAAGAAGGTGGCCCTCTACACACCAGGAACAGATGGTCTGGCACCTTGGTCTTGAACTTACCACCTCCCACACTGTGAGAAACAAAGGCTCATTACTTAAGCCACTCCGTCTGGGGTGTTTGTTAGAGCATGTCACACTGACTGTGACTTGAGCCTCACCCGGGATGGCCACATTGTCCTTGTTTTTATTGAAGGGTTGGTGAATACATTCTCCTTCTCACCCGAGACTCAACAGCTAGTTTCCTGTCTCTCCAGGCCGCAGTGCTGTATTTTAGAGGGCACCTTCTCCCAACCTGCACCATTCAGGCTTCTGGCTCCAACCCCTATTCTTGCCCACGTCCTCAGCTGGTGTCTTCTAGAAACGATGCTGTTGGCTGTGGTAGGTTGCCTGGGAGAACGGTCTATCCAGGTCTTCAGGAGAGCACACAGCAAGGTTTGCTGCACACCAGACCCCTTGCTTTAGAAGTATCGAGCTCTTGAGATGGGAACACTTTTCCTCTACTCCATATGAGGAAACAGAGGCATGGAATAGGAGAGTCATTTGCCCAAAGTCAAAACTCAGTGATGGGCTGGGGATGTAGTAGAGCATTTGCCAACATGCACAAGGATCTGAGTTTGAGTACCAACGCTGAGGGGGCGGGGAGACCTCTTAGTAAGCAGAAGATCCAAAGTTTGAATCCAGGAAGCCTTTCCCTAGTCTGTGTGCTGAACCTCTATTAAATAGTGAACATGTCTCCACTTAAGTTCTCAGAATGTGGAAGCGCTCTTCCGAGAAGAGAAACCCGAGTGATGGGTGGAGTGCTGCTGCCCAGGGATGGACATGTTGTTTAAAGGGCCAGAGCTGACTGTAGACACTTCCTCCGAGTTCC
This sequence comes from Aplodontia rufa, assembly GCA_004027875.1. Taxonomy (NCBI): domain Eukaryota; kingdom Metazoa; phylum Chordata; class Mammalia; order Rodentia; family Aplodontiidae; genus Aplodontia; species Aplodontia rufa. Next base: position 17,878 of record PVKS010038487.1, read on the forward strand.
GCCTGAGCAAT
>PVKS010038488.1:0-17885 GCA_004027875.1 Aplodontia rufa
GAGAGAGAGAGAGAGAGAGAGGGAAGAGGAACTGACAAGTCATAATATCCACCAAGCTGTTGGGCAGATCAAAAGATACGGGGTGCAGAAGAGTTTCTGAAGGGCTTGTTCTAAGCATACTGGGCAATATCTCCTGTTGTTTGTGTGTAGAAGTCACTGGTGAAGCCAAGAGGCCAGGCAGCCAGGTGACCTGATCCAGGACTTAGAGGCAGGCTGCTTGGGGTCTGACCAGCTTTGCGACCTCCACTGACTCATGCAGGCTCCCCAATCCCAGTCCTTAAGGATGAAATGGTGCAAGGCACCCAGCACAGCACAGTGGCTAAGGCTTTAAAGGGAAGGAAAACTTGAAAGCCCTGTTACGGAAGTCTTTTCTGAAGATGTCAGCGGGAGGAAACTCCACAGTGTTGGAACAGCAGATGAGCGAGGCCCAAAGGTCCACGCAAAGGTAGCAGCTAAATCAGACTTGACCTGGGAGGTTTCCAAGATGTTCCCTACAGCAAAAAACTCCAGGAAGGAAGTGAAGAAAGACAAGCCCAGAGTGGGCATTTCCCCTCCTGGAATCGTCATTCAGCTGATGCACATTTTTTCTTAATGCTTAATAAATACTTAATCTGACTATCAATTCTTTGAGTTGCAGACTACAAAACAAAAGGACAACATGAGTCCTTCATCCATTCATATACATATATATATACACATATGTCCTTCATTGGCCATGGGCTGTCATCAGCATGCTGGGTGTGTGACCTAAGGTGACAGGCTTATATTTATGGACACCGTTGTCCCAGATTTGTAGGACTGTCCCAGTTTCAATACCCAGCCCACTCTCTCTGTGTTGAGTTTGTTCTCTTCGTAAGGCTTCCCTCCATTTGACATTTTCTAAGTTGCTCATTTCTTGGTTTGAGCTGTTTGTTTTCCCAGTTAGAATGTTGACAGCTTATGACAATCCTTATCTGTCCTGCTCATTACAGGATTTTCAACTCCTTAAAACAGAACCCATATGTGGTGGCCACTCTGCAATATTTATTAAATGGAATTGAACTGGTTCAAATGATTGAAGAGCTGTTCGACATGCAGTCTACCTTTATTTTCCAAGAGCGAGCCGGAGCACTTGAGTTCAGAACCCCTCAGATGGGCCTCCCAGTAAATCCATGTGTTAGATATTATTCTTCCCATCCTGTGCAAATCAAACCCTGCCAACGCTCAATGGTTCACCTGACATCATGTGTCTGAGCAGGGACAGAGCCAGACCTCCCAGTCCAGTGCCTCCGCATCTCAGCACATGCCTGTCAAGGGCAGATGAAGGGCAGTGGAACAGAAGCAGCAATGAGTTTTGTTTTTGTTTTTGTTTTTGTTTTTGTTTTGAGAGAAGGACAGTGAGAGAGAGAGAATCAATTTTTATTGAGTTTTTCACATGGCCTTCATTGCTCCAACAGTTAGTTATGTACATGGTGCTGGGGTTTGAACCCTTGTACTCGCGCATGCAGGGCAAGCACTGTAACCACCAATCCACCGCGCCAGCCCCAGCAGTGAGGTTTTGAGAAGAGAAGATGAGGAAAGGTGAAAAGCTGTGCTTTGTTTAGTTGTGGAAGCTCTTCTGGTGAGCTTATGACGTCAACTTCTACATAGGCAGTGGTCTCTCCTAAGGTATAGGTAAAAGGATTTTTAAGTTCCCAGCATATCCAATGCTTGATAGGGTTTTGTTTCTGTGCATCTGTGCACTTTGGTCCCAAGTGATGGAAATGTCACTCAAACTTGCTCAGACTAAAAGGAGCTGCCTCACTTAAGCTCAGGATGGATAGAGCCGCAGTTGGGCCACGAGAGCAAGCGACCAGGGCTCAATTGCCACCTTTCCTCTGCCTGTTGATCTCATTCTCTTGCTGGGGCTCAGTTTTCTTCATGTGTTAACCCACAGCTTCTATTCACATCCTGAGGCCTCCCACCTCCAAATGACTCCAAGTCTGAAAAATTCCCAGGGAAGAACTCTGATTGGCTCAGCTTTGTCTAGGGGTCCAAATCTGGACCAATCAAATGCATGGGTGTGGCATGGGCGTGGATTCACCTAGCTCAGACTTGGTTCTACTCTGAGCTTCCTCCAGAGAAGGGAGTTGCTGTGATCTGAACATACCCCCCAATGGAATCCCTGAGAACTTCAACTGCCAAGAGCCAGTTCAATTACTGTTCAATTACTGTTCTTGGTAAGTTAAAACAAAGCAAACCCCTCCAAGCACTCAGCCTTGTTAAGTGGTAAAACAGAAATGAGTTGATTGGTCTCTCCAGTCCCTGCCAAGTCCTACCCAGCTCCATTTTCTGGATGACAGTCTTTCTACAGTCTCAACATTCTCCCCAGATCTGAGTGTCGCTCTCATCTCTCTTCGGCAAGCAAAGGGGGTGGGCACCTAGAAAGCCAGGGAGCCTGGAGAAGAAATTTGCCTGAAGGAGTCAAAATTCAGCTGCACTGTGATCAGCAGGAGGAAATTACTGGCCTATCAGCAGTTCTGGGCCCAGCCTTCCAGCTCCATCCCAGGACAGCCACCTAGGTGAACCCAAAGTCTCCAAGGACTCTGCCTGAGAAGCAGGCACTGGGATGTGCAGTACCCATCTCTCCCAACAGGTACAAGTATCCTGTCTCCAGGAGAAACCCAGGTCTCCCCCAAACCAAACAGTCCCACGGACACGGGAGCACACATGAAAAAGGCTGCAGCTCCATGGTGACACCCTGTGCTCTGTTCTGTGGAAGGACAGAGGAAATATGGAGGCAACTGATGCTTCCCTTCAGCAGGGGACAGCACTCTAGCAATTGCTGCCGGCTCTGAAAATGAAAGTGAACGGATGGATTCCAGTGCTCTAATGATGGTCTGGAGGCTCAGGGCCGCCTTTCTGAAGAACAAAAGAAGATTGAAACACAGTCCAGTAGAGTCAGAAATGGGCCCAGTGCTCGCTGTCCCTAAGACTTGCCTGAGTTGCCCCAAGTGGCACCTGAAACAGCTTTACCAGGCCTCTCTTTGGCGTATGCACTGGGCTGGGTCTAAAAGCATTTAGCGGTAGTAGGTAAGTGACATTTGCAAGGTGTGGGGATTGAATCAGAGAAGGCCTTAGGAGAGCCAGGGAGGTGGTGCTTGAGCTAGGACTTAGGGAGACTAGTAATTACCAGTGGAGGGGACTAGGGGAGAAAGCTCTAAGGGCATTCTGGAAGACTCTTGAACTGAGCATAGCATGTGTTCTGGTCAACTTTTCACTGCTATGACCCAAGGTCCTGACAAGAACAATATTAGAGAAAAGGTTTCAGAGGTCTTAGTCCATAGAAGGCTGGATCCATTCCTTAGGACTCGAGGTGAGGCTGAAGATCATGGCGGAAGAGTGTGGCAGAGGGAAGCAGAGAGAGAAGCTGCTCAGACACAAACATTACCCCAAAGGCACACCCTCAATGACCCACCTCCTCCAGCCACACCGTTCCGCTTACAGTTGCCAGTTAATCCCTGTTGGGGAATTAGCTCACCCATGGGTTAAGGCTCTCAAAACCCATCTCTCCCCCTTTTTTGCATTGTCTCACATAATGAGCTTTTGAGGGACACCTTTCATCCAAACCATAACAGCATGTGAGGTCAAGGGTAAGTTCACAAAGCCCTGGATGCCCCCTGCAGGGCTTAGACTACAACCCAAGACCTGATACCCACAGATCACTCTCCGGGGAGTCTAAGAGGCGAAAGAGAAGGGAGTCTGTGAGCCACACAGGTGCTGAGGCACAGCCTGGACTGGACCTCCCCTGGAGCTGCTGCCTCCCTGGGGGCCCCACACCCGCTTGCTCTCAGCTCCCTTACCACAGTCAGCTGCCTGACCCAGGTGAGTGATAAGACCTGGTGAAGGTGAAGACCCAGGTGGAACCAGCCCAGCCCAGGAGATGGCAGATAGCAGCTGGACAGCAGGGTGCATCAGCCCAAGTTAGAGCTGCTGGTGACAGGCCAGGATTAGAAACAAGGGGGCTCTTTTGGCCCAGGAGGCATGATGCCACCCTAGAGAGGTCACAGAGCAGGGGCAGGACCATGGTTTATCACACCTGCACCAGCCCCTCCTCTGCTCACAGTGCGTGGGCGGAAGAGACTGCTGGCACTCAGGCAGCCTGGAGAGCCACCTGGCTCCTTCCCTGCTTCTGGGAGCCTTGGGGGCCCCAGGAGAAACACACATGATCAATAGGAGTTGATAGTAATGGCTGTGCCTCACGCTCTCTCTCCTCTCCCTCCCTTTCGTGAGAAGCGACTCTGCTGATTAGTTTCTGGTTGCCTGTCATTGTTCCTGACTGGCAGTCAATCTCCAGGTGTGCCAGGATGCTTTCTATTTCCTTTGCATCACTTGCCCAGGCATGCTGAGTTGGCAAACCTATTAGGAGGATTTTTTTTCTTTGTGTTTGTGAAATGAAATAAAATAAAAAGGCCCTGTTTCCAAAGAGTTCTTCTTGCCCCACGTCTCTGAACACCATCAGAGAAGTGGTGGAAGTCCTTCCTGCCCTATCGGAGACAGAATCCTGTGTGTATGGAGGGAGGTTCCTGACAGGCATTTAGCTGAAATCATGGCCAGAGAGACTGCCCCTACCACCTAATGAGCTTGACCAAGTGATTCAAGTGTTTTATGAGTGTCACATTTTCTCATTTGCAAAGTGGGGGAAGAGTTCCTTCCTCAGGAGGAGGCATGAGGTTTAAATGAAGTCTCACACTTTGGGGTCTGAGCCCCACCCATCTCCTTACAGTCTCGTCCTCTCTGCACCCCCCAGTCTATTGGGCCCTTCTTTTGATCCCTGTACCTAGAAAGGAACTCAACTTGAAAACCTGGTAGTAGTCAACAGCCCCGTGGTAAGGAGAGCAGGAGCTCTTTCTAAGTAACTGGGCAGTACAGTTCTGCAGAAAATCCTTGGCCATTCCAACAGCCCCATCCGACTCTGTTTTAGGAACAAGCAATACATGTGTTTTCACCAAGCCAGTGCTTCCATTGAGAAGGGTGTAAAGGTTGATTTGTGAATGCATTTAAGTCTTTGATTTGTCTAATTGCTACACCAACCTTCCAATTTGCAGGATAATAAAACCATGGTCAGGAGGGGTTGATTCAGCTTATAATAAGTTATTTGTTCCTGGGGAGCTCTATGCTGGGCTTCCAGGGGGAAATTCTATGCTTTTAGATTTGTTACTACCTAACTGTCTCCTGGAAGAACGGGTTGCTGTGGGTTTTAGTTTCCTTTCTGGTACAAATGTGGGTTTGTGTATTATTAGAACTCATTTGCAAATATGATCTGAAATATTAAAGGCATGTGTCGGTTCTGTGTTTTGATGATTTCAATTATCTCTGAAGACTAGATTGTGCTAAAGAGGAGGCTCTCAGCAGCCTTCAAACACATCTGCTGGGCGCTCCATCTGTTCAACCACTGGGGGCCGAGTGTCTCCTTTCTTCTGTCTTTAGGGAAAAGCAATCCGAAGCAGCAGCAGCAGCAGGCAGCATTGTGAGTGGGCCCTCAGGTACTGGAGGGGGTCAGCTGAAACAGCCTCGAGAGAGCAAGGAAGGGTCAGCCAACATGTACCCAACCTGTTCCCCAGAGCATCAAAAGCCACTGCAGAGGACCCTCCCGGGGCCACAGCAGATGCTCCACAGCAGAAGGAAGATACAGGCTCAGAAGGAACCGTGCCTGTTCCCACAGCTGTTCCTGGGTAACCCTGGGCAAGTTTTTCTGCTTCCTTAAGCCTGTGCGCACTTCTATAAAATGGAAATAATCGTGTAGCTTGTTATGAAGACTTTTACATAATCACAGTGGCCTCCTCATTATGTAAGACAATGCCACTAACTTTTAGAGACATTAACAGAAGATGTAACAAGGGTAGAACCTGAGATCTGGGATTTGCTTTTAAAATAGTTCAGAAAAAATAGTGGGGGACAATGCATTTACATCAAGCTCTGGAACACGCAAAACTAATCTATGGTGATAAAAATAAGAACATTGATTTCCTTTGGAAGGACACCAGGGAACTTTTTGGAGTATGGAAAATGTTCCATGACTCAACTTGATTTGAGTGATGATAACATAGGCATAAATATGTCTCAAAACTCATTGACCTGCAAATGGCTCAAAAGAATAATAGTGTCTGCGTATTCAGAAAAATATTAACAGTAGTGTGTGGATGTGTGTGTAGAAAGTAGGATAAAATCACAAAGCAAGGGTGGTAAAAAAAAATAATAAAAGTGAACATTTGGGGAGTCAGTGAAGAGAATATGCAAATTCTTTGTAGTATTTTTGCAACTTCCTCTAAGTATAAAATTATTTTGTAATAATAAAAGCTGAAAGATACATCAATCTGTCACCTAAGGTTGATGCGTTCTGCTGTACATAAGTTAGTCTGTCAAACTAAAAGTTAAAAAGCAGGAATAGAAGCCAGGAGGCTCAGGAGGCTGACACAGGAGGCAAACACAGGAGGATCGCAGGTTCAAAGCCAGCCTCAGCAACTTAAAAAGGCCCTAATCAATTTAGAGAGACCCTGTCATAACACAAAGCACACACAAAGAAGGCTGGGGATGTGGTCTATGGTTGCAAGTCCCTGGATCCAAGCAATCCTCAGTTAAAAAAAAAAAAAAAAAATATATATATATATATATATATATAGAAGTAGGAAACATTATGGCAAAATCTTGATAAATGTTGAATCTGAGTGACAGATATATGGAGATTCATTATATAGTTTTTCTATTTCTGTATGTTTGATTATTTTATTTTGCAAAATTAAGTTTTAAAAGTTCAAACAATCAAAAAATACTGGCCAAGCTCCTGGTACAGCACAGGACACAGGGTGGCTTCCTCCTTACAAAGAGCCCCACCAGGGCTGCCCTGCACCCACTCCTGGGAAGGTCAGGAGGTGGCACATGTGTCGTGCTGCTGGTGTTGGCACTATCTATAACCATATTTGACCAAAAAAAATGCACCTATCCGAAGCTGGTTTTCTCTGACCTTGAACTAAACCGGGGTAAAGCAAACAGAAGGTGAGTGTCCTTTACAGTGCTCACTGCATTGTGTCCCTTTGCCCTTTGCCTAAGTGTCTTCTGCAGGCAGAAGCTGCTCTAGGGCAGCTGCAGCCATGGCAAGACAGACTTTTAAACACAGTGTAAGCTGAGAAAGAACTGCTCTGGATCTTGTTTTCACTTCTACAAGGTAAACATTTGCCTTGGCCCAGACCGGAGGAAAAAAGTGAGGCTTGATGATGACCTTTGAGGCGAATCAACTGCATTTCTTAGTAAGGTCTCCATTTTTATGAGGAGGATGGTGGTTGAACAAGAGCCCAACCCTAGGGCAGGGAGACCTAGGGTCTTCTCACCAGAGATTCCTGTGACCTTGGTTGAGTCACCTCCTCCTCCCTGGGCCTCTTTCCTCCACTGACAAATGAGGTTTTGAACAAAAGGAAACCCTTGGATATTCCAGCTTTGTGGGTTTGGAGAATCAACCTCGAGTGTAAGGCAGGGCAGGGAACAAGCAGTGACATAAGCCCAACGGGTCCTCCCATAGCTGGAAGCCTGGAGAGTCCAGAACCCAGGTAGCAAGCGGGACTTAGGCAGGTGAGCAGATGGGGAAAGACTCCTGGTGTGGTAAACTCTCCAAATCTCTAAGAGAAATTGAAAATATATTCAGCCTCATTTTCAAATGAAAGCGATTCAAACACTTTTATAAACGTCATATGAGCCTAACAAAAACATGTGAATAGAATTAAGTCTCCAGGCCATTTTAGGTGTGACATTGTTGACTCTTCCCCTGGCAGGGGACTAGATGGGGGTCCCTGATCTTTTCAGCATCAAGATTTTGCAACTCACTTAAGTCTAAGAGTTCACTGACTCAGAGGTAAAGGTGAGTGAATTTTAATGATAAATATCTTAATCTGTGTAGCTCTTAAAGAAATAGTTTTCCAACATTTTGTCATGAGCTATGCCATTAACTTACATCAAATATGCTTGTGTCTCTCCACAATGTCAGAATTTATTGAATAACAATGAAGTCACAAGCTATGCCACTTCCATCTGTTACTGTTCATTGAGTATTTGTGGGTCACCTGGTAGTCATAACCTGGGCCATTCTTAATTACTTTTATTCCAATCTTAAGTACTAAAATCTATAACACTCAAGACACATACCAAACTTTACACAATTGCAAATATATAATAGATAGGCTAAACAAGGGGTCAAGGTGGCCACAGGGGTTCAGGAGGCTGAACTGAGAGCAAAAGCAGAGAGCAGATAGGAATGCAAACAGTCACTGCAGGTGGTCAGATAACAGAGTAAACCAACCTTGGAACTTGTTCAGGGCCCAGAGCTGTCAGATGCAGTTTCGGAGTGTCAGTTCGCGGTGTCCCCTTAGAGTGGGCGGTACATTGTCTTCACAGGCAGCAAAAACGGGCCCAGCTGAAGCCCGGTGACAGGGAAAGGGAGGTTCACCACTGGGGCAATTTTCCTGGGCAAGACGAGTGGCCAAGGGGATGGGGTCAGTCTTGGGGTGCTCTTGTGGGTCTTACATGACAGGGTTGCTTCATTTGGTGGTCTGGTGTGTTTGATAAACTTATGGGTCTGGGTTTTTGGACGTAGGTTTGCTCTGCCCGTGTCATCCATGAGCTAATTTAATAAGTTAATGATCGGTCATTTTTATCCACATGGTTAATTTATCACTCTGTGCCTTATGGTTGTGCTGGGCAGATGGTGATTGATTGTTTACTTGTACAAACAGGATGTTGAGTCACTCCACCTCAGCACTTACTCAAACAGAGCAACTCACAGCAAATGACTGCTTTATAAAATGGAATAACTCAGGGTTAGGCACAGTCTGAGAACTACTTTTCTGTTCATCATGGAGTGACTCAAGACACGGCACGGACTGCTCACTACACATTTTGGGGTGTTTTTTGTTGTTGTTGTTGTTGTTTGTTTGTTTTTTAACTATTGCCCACGGCAAAAAGTCCTTTTTACTTTGCCGGTACATGCACATACATGCATGATGAAATCAAAAGAAGAAATGTAGAAAACGAAACACCCAGACTGCATGCAACACACACCAATCTTTTCTATTCTGTTATACTATTTCATTTTAATGCTGGGGGCAATCTGTTTTAGTGATTTCAGGGATCGTGTTTAAAAAACACTGCTTTCGAGTTGTACAGGGCAGGCTGTGCTCTGCTGAGCTACTCCATGGTGTGTACAACAATTTCCACACTGTGCCTAGACCTGTGTTGCTCCTAGACCTGTAGTTTGCCATGAGTTACTCCATCTTGGGTTTGAGTGCTGAGTTGGAATGACTCTACACCTTATGTATACAAGCACACCACCACCATCTGCCTGGTGCAACCATTAGGCACAAACTGATAAATAAATTAATTGTTCTAATAAAAATGGCCACCCATGAACTTATCAAATTAATCAGAATCACATGGATGGATGGATGTATCACTCATATCAGAAAAACCAGGCCCATGGGCTTATCCAACATAACAGACCACCAAAGGAAGCAGTCCCCTCACTCAAGACCCTTATACGGAGAGCACCCCCAAGACTGGACACAGCCGCCCCCGACCCCATCACCTAGTCTCTTGTCGCAAGTCTTGCCCGAGAAAATCACAACAGTGACAAACCTAAGAATCTCTGTCCTTGGGCTTTAGCAGAGTTCGGTTGCTCATGCCCATGACAACCATGCAAATCCCACTCCAAGCTGATGTCTCCAGCTGACACTCTGCGGTGACACTGTGAAAGGTCTGTCTGGACCTCCACTTTGAATAAGTTCCTGCACTTTGACAGCTCTGCACCCACCCTGAACAAGTTCTTCCCTAGGTTCCTACTCTTATCTGGCCACTTACAGTGACTGTTTGCATTTGTATCTACTCAGGCCTTTGCCCTCACTTGAGCCTCCTCACCCCTGTGGCTGCCTTAACCCTTTCTTAGCCTTTCTGTGTGACTTGTCATAGATGTCAGAATTTAAGATTACAGTAAAAGATCCAGTGAGTCCTGGCTTTTGACTACCAAGGGACCCGCAAGTATTCAGTGAATAGTGGTGTGGCCTATGAATTTATTGTTATTCGATAAATTCTGGCACTGTGAAAGGCACATTTGGTCCATTCTAATGACATAGCATGCTCACCCCAGGAGTTCACGTGTACTTAATCCCCATTTAGTTCTAAGACAGGAATTATCATCCCCATGTTACAGAAGAGAAAAATGAATCTCAAACTTCACACTCTGGATCCAGCTGATTTTGATTTGGTTTGGTTTCTTTCAACATTTTTAATCAAGAAAGACAAGAATGAGAGGACTAGGGAGCATCAAAGGATCAGGTGAGACAGGAAAAATCCCAGAGGCAAAGCAATCGAGGAGAACCTGGGGAGAATCCAGCTATGGGATCCAGGGCGTGTTCTGGGGAGGATGCAGTATAAAACTTCCCCTGGGGGCTGGAGCAGTGGCTCAGTGGTTACAGCACTTGCCCAGTGTGCGCCAGTACATGAGTTCAAAACCCAGCTCCACGTAACATTGAAGTCTCGGAGCAATGAAAGCCATGTGAAAAACTAAATAAAATTGATTCTTTCTCTCTCACTGTCCCTCTCTCTTTACAAAATAAAAATGAGAACAAAACCAAAAACTAAAACCTCCCTTGGTCTCTCCTGTGAAATGGACCATAAAATCTACACAGTTCCCCATGGGGCTGGTAAGTGGCTCCTTCAAGGAGAGACAGATTTGTCATCGATGTGGCCCAAGCAGACTCAGAGGGAGAAGAGGCTGTGATGGAGCCTGGGAGGTGGCTAATGTCAAGATGACGGTCATGAACTTGTAATTCCAGCTCCCAGGCTTGCCATGGTGGGTGACTGGCAGCTGTAATGGGAGAGAGGACGGGTAGGACCCAAATCCAGATCTATTCGACTGCCCAGACTGGCCTAGGAAACCTGGTCACTGGACTCTACCACTTCATTATTGAACTGATAAAAGTTCTGTGTCTTCTCCACAAGGTGAAGATCAGAGAGGACAAGAAGAGAGAGAGCCCAGTCCAAGGATGTCAGTGGAGAATGGCTAGGGCACTAATTTGGTTCTTGTAACTGATAGACCTTGCTCCTAATTGGACCAGTCAGCTGAGACTGATGGTACAGTTTCTAATCAATCCTGCTCCAGTCATCTGGGCTGGAACAAGGAGACTAGGATGCCCGATACAGCTGCTGAGCACAGCCTAGCACTGACCTTTCCTTAGCCCCCTGGGCTGTATTCTCTAGATTCCTAAAGAGAGCCAGGGGAGGTGAGGATTTCTGTACAAAATGCCCAACAACGATTTCAGACTTCTGCTTTTTTGGTTTTCTGCTTTCTCCAAAGTCAATTCCCCAGTATGATCTGAGCATGGTTGTAGGGTGTTGTTGAAAAGCCTGAACTTAGATTAGCATCACCAAAGCCAATTAACAAGACAATTTGTTTCCTTGATTTGTATTTGTACATTATTAATGAATGACAGGACCTCCTAGTGCAGTAAATTAGTCTAGGTAACAGGGGAGCAGAGTACAAATATTTTTTCTCTTCCTTAACGGCACGGAACATTTATCTCATACAGAGAAAACTATACACAAGCTCAGGGAGGACTCCCTATTCCTACAGCCAAGGAAGCACGTTGGAGCAGCCCTGATAAATATTGATGTTGATTTATCGAAATGCCACAGGCCGTCCTGGCTAGCGGCCACCCCCCTCCCACCCTGGCAGAGTCATCTGTAGCTGGATTCATCAGGCAAGGAGGAGATACAGGAACTGCAACTGCCCTGGTTTCCTGAACACAAGGGGGAAAAAATAGGGGAACCAGCGTCTGACCCACAAGGATTGGTTCCAGCTGAAGAAACTATGTCTTTCTTTAACGAGGGGGCAAAAGCGTATATTCATTGGATACTCTGCCTCACTGAAATAGAGAGCTTCTAGAGGTCTGGATACACCCCCATCGGGTGGCTTTGTTACAAAATCAATGTCGTTAAGAAAGAACTGTGGGGCTGCAGCAGCTGCTCAGTGGTTATGGCGCTCGCTTGGCATGCGCGAGGACCCGGGTTCAAACCCCAGCAGAGCATTCACATGGACACATTGATGGCTGCACTTTTGGAAGTCACCACTGAGCACTTACTATGTGCAAGGCAGTGTCAAGAAAACCCTTAATACAATAATCCCACTCACCTATATGTAGGCAGCATGTTCGGGCTCAAAATGTTTGGAGCCTGGAACAAAGTGTAAATTATTAAGGTCTGTGTATTTATTCCTTTAATAAATATTCATTGAATGCTTATCATGTAGTTTCAGGTGCTGGGCACAAAACAAACTGAAAAACACAGTCCCTGGAGGACTCCAAGCCTTGTTGGGGAGGCAGATAGGTTGAAGAGCCTGACAAGCTGGCAGTGAAGGGGACATGCCCCCAGGCTCCTGGGACACACAGAAAGGAGTGGTCTCTTAGGAATGGTCAAGAAGGTGTCCTGGGGGGAAGCCGGGCACCTCCTCCTCACATCCTCCACCTTTCTCCACGTTGATCCCTGCTTCTGGGTGAGAACGTACTCCTGCAGGTGGCTCTCAGGTCTGGCAGGCCTCAGGTACGCAGGTCTGAGATGGGCAGGTGTCAGGCAGGAATATCTCAGGTACATCTGCCTGTGCTGAAAGAATCACATCTGCCAGCTTTAGTGACAAGATAAAAGTACATGCAATAAGTAGCTTCTTTTCAACATTCATGTTTGTTCTGACAAAACCTGCTGTTTAGTGATTCCTTAGGCCCAGTAGACCAAAAGCACCTTCATGCACTATGAATGAAAGTGACAGAGCCCTGGGGACTCTCAACAGGGCCCAGGCTTCGAGAGGCCCCTTAAAACACTCAAGGGAGATCTACAAGGGGTCAGTGGCTGGGTGCAGAACCTCAGGCAGCCTTTTCTACCAGCGAAAGGCAAAGAAGCAGAGCTCACCTGCCCGAGGCCCTTCCTTCACAGCTCCCGGGGTCTGCAGGTGGACGTGTTGACATTTTATGAGCTTTGGCTGGGATGGCGTAAGGAATGTCTGCGTGCTATGTTCCTGGGACTGGAATGTCCCCCTCCCGACCCCCTCCCTCCTTCACCCAGTTAAACACCTACACACCCTTCAGATCTCAGAGAAGGGCCTTGAAGAAGCTGTCCCAGGCCTTAGGGCTGTTGCCTGGATTATTGGCCCTCACCATATCCAGGTGCCTCTCCATGGCCTTTTACGCGTTCATTTGTGTTATTTTCTTTCGTCTCTGCCTGCCTCTTCCAAGGCCTAACGTCCCCCTATTCACCTCTATAATCCTTGCTCCAGCTCAGGGTCCAGTGCTTGGTCCACACTCAACAGATTCTCGCTGACTCTTGAATGCACATTAAGAAATAATATTCCAGGGCTGGAGTGGTGGCTCAGAGGTTATGATGCTTGCCTGGCATGTGCAAAGAAGTGGGTTCGAACTCCAGCACCTCGTACACAATGAAGTGTTGGAGCAATGAAAGCCACATGAAAAACTAAATAGTGTTGATTCTTTTTTTCTCTCTCACTGTCGCTCTCTCTCCTTAAAAAGAAAAGAAAAAAAGATATAGTATCCCCCAGAACCCGTTTCTCCTGTTGTGCTTGGCTTGGTTTTCTGTTTGCTTTGAGGCTTTGCTTTGAAGATGGAAAGCTTTATAGTCAAAGGCAAAGTCCTCCAACCTCCAATATCTCAGGTACCACTTGGCCTCAAGGAGCTATGTAAAGGCAACACGTAAAAATTATGAACTGGGGGCTGGAGAGGTGGCTCAGCAGTTAGAGTGCTTGCCAGGAACGAGTTTGAATTCCAGCACCACGTACACAAATGGGTGTCAGAGAAACAAGAACCAGATGAAAAATAAAGAAAAATTGATCCTTTATCTCTCACTCTCTCCCTCTTTCTTTTTTAAAAAAATAATAATAGTGAACTGGAAATTGTATTAAGCTTTTAATCCAAAACAAGGCAAATATGACCCCAGTAGTAGCATGCATTTGCTGTTTCAGGGAGAAGACTATAATAGGTAAAAATCAATACCATTTTTCTTCCACTAGATTAACTTCATGCTTAGAACAGGAAGGGAATCTAAATGGATGGCTTTTCTGCTGCTTCCCCAGCTCCCTCTGTAAAATGATGCAGAGACAAGTGCTTGAGGAGACAGAAGGTTAGAAGGCCAAGGACGCCATCTAATGCAGGAGGGAAGGGTTAATGTTAGTTAGATTCTCTCCGATTTGTCACCCTGGAGGTCACAGGGAGTTTAGCCTGATTGTGCTTCAAAACTGTCTTTGTTATTCCAATAGGAAACAGCAGAGATGTCTGCCAGTGAACTCCTGGGGACAAAGGTCCCCAGACCCAAGAACTGGCCCTGTGGGGAAGCTGATTGTTCTGAGGAGGAGAGATCCTCTCTCTCTCTCTCTCTCTCTCTCTCTCTCTCTGGATTGTAAAGTCAGGCCTGAGGTCTGTTAGGCACTTGGAATGGAATATTGACGGCAGGTCAGGTTCAAGGTCGGGCTATCTGAAGAACCAGAGAGAGCCAGCCTGCAGAAGAAGAGAGGAGAAGTCAGATGTCCGTGGATGAGGGGGCCATGCCATTCCCTCCAGGTCCTGGGCCTTGTCTCTTGTGAAATCAGCCTGAACATCCTTCCTTGGAATCTATACCGTACCAAGTCTTCCTGGAAAGCCCCTCTTACCACTTCTCCTTTTTAAAATTTTTTTTATTTATCTTTTTTTGTTGTTTTAAGAGAGAAGGACAGTGAGAGAGAGAGACAGAAACAGAGAGAATCAATTTTTATTGAGTTTTTCACATGGCTTTCATTGCTCTGACACTTAGCTGTGTACGTGGGTGCTGGGGTTTGAATCCGTGTACTTGCCCATGCCTGGCAAGCACCGTAACCACTGAGCCACTGCTCCAGCCCCCCACCACTTCTCTTGTTGTCAAAGTTGGTTTGTGTGTGTTCCTGTTCCTTGTGCATTTGTTTCCTGTTGCTGTTGTAACAAGTTGCCACCGCCTGTGTGGTTTGGAAGAGCAGAAACATGTCCCTCACTGTTTCAGGGGCCAGCAGTCAGAACTCAAAGGTGTCAGCAGAGTCACGGTCCCTCTGAAGCCTCTAGGGTGGATTTCTTCTTTGCTTCCTCCAACTTCTCCCTGTGTTCCTGGACTTAGGGCTGTGTTGTGCCAATCATTGCTCCGTCTTCACATGACCTTCTCTGTGCCTTTTCTTCTGAATTTCATAAGATACTTGTCAATGGCTGTGGTGCTCACCTGGACAACCCAGGATGATCTAGATCCTTCCCTTGGTTACATCTGCAAAAACCCTTTACCCAAATAGATCACGTTTATAGGGTCCAAAAGTTAGGACTCAGACATATCTTTTTGGATGCCACCATTCAACTCACTGCACCCTGCAGCACACTGAGCCCTGAGTTGCAAATATTCCTAAATATCCTGGCAAGGTGTGAGTGAGCAGCTGACACACAGCCCACTGTGCAATTTATAGATTCTAAAGGGTGTTGGATACGTGAGTAAACAACATGTGTTTTGTTATGGGTAAAGCATTTTGTGACATTTTGGTTTTGAATATTCTGGATGGAGTTGTCTTGCTCTGTCACAATGGAAGTCACTGTCTTCTCTAGTCTTATGTATTTGTACTGATGATAATAGTGACAGCTTAATGGCTGCTGTGATGTACTGCCAGGTGCCAGGCACTTCATGTGGATGTAGGTTTTTCTTTTTGTTTTTTTGTTTTGTTTTGTTTTTGGTACTGAGGATTGAACCCAGGGGCACTTAACCACTAAGCCACATCCCCACTAAGTTGCTTAGTGCCTTGCTAATTTGCTGAGGCTAGTCTCAAACTCATGGTCCTCCTGCCTTGGCCTCCCAAGTCGCTGGGATAACGTGGGGCTCTTTACACAAGATGTTACATTGAATCTTCACACTGAGCTTCCAGAACTGGGATTATTATTGCCGAGAGCCATAGCCAAGTTGGCACCCACATGGTGCTTTTAGCCACAGGATGTGCTCTATGGAAACCCAGCACAGCAGAGGGCTGTAGGGCTAGGGTTTTGGCTCCTCTCAAACTCATGTTGTGTTTGATTCTCCCTTGTGAGAAGAATGGAGAAGGAAGTGGAGGCTTAAGAAATGATTAGATCATTAAGAGGGATTAATTCCTTTCTCACAGGATTGGATTCGTACCTGAGAGCAGGTTCTCATGAAGCCAGGCCACCTCTCAGTTTTCGTCTCTTCTGCTTGTGTTCACTTGCCTTTCTGAATTCATGTTATGAAGGGACAGGAGGCTCTACCCAGAAAGGACCACCCAATCTTAGACATCCCAGTCTCTAGAACTATGAGCTAAAATTAACATTTTTCCTTTATAAATTACCCAGTCTCAGGTATTATGTTACAACAACAGAAAATGAACTCAGACATGAGAATATAAGAAGGACCTGAGGTGGGCAGAAACCACAATGTGCCAACCTCTGTTATCTCATTTGATCTTTGCAGCTCCTCTGTGAGGGAGCTGATGCTGAAGGCTGATCACACTAGCCAGGGTTTCCCATGGATGCAACTTGTGGAAGTCTGTAAGACAAACTACCAGACCTTCCCGCTCCTTGGGCCCCAGGGGACCACCCCTCCAGATCTGCTCACAATAACTGACACACAACACAGGTAGACACGAAAGGCCACCGCAGAGGTGAGGTGGGAGAGCGCCCCCTGCATGGGGATATTCTTGCAGGAGAAGCTGCTAATGTCACTTCCCAGGTCCTGGGTCTGGGTGGGAATGGAAGTGAGGCAGCCTCCCCAGGCATGAGTCTCCCTTAAGTGATTTTTTTCCTCCCCAACTCCAGGAGAGGATTTCCTTTCAAAAGTCTCCTAGTCTCACAGTTTCTCTCTTCCTGCTTATCGCCAACGATACTCATCCCCTCCTATACCCTCAACTGCCGAGGACGTGCAGCTCCATCAAGAGTACAAGCTTCCCTCTTCCCTTATTGCTCCCCATGTAGCTCCACCCACAGGGTCGCCCAAGGCGGCCCCCAAGATGCCTTCCTTAGCTCCCCTCTGCACTCTGCCCTCTGCCCTCTACCCTAGAGCCATCAGTCATCATGTTCTGGCTATTTATCCTGCAGTATCTTCCCAGTCCCCAACTATTGTGGCCCTGAAATAGGTCACCAGCATCTCTTTCCTGGACTCTCAGGTCTCCATGCCTCCATCATTAATTCTTGGTGTGCTCTTGTTGCTTCTTTGCTATCAATTCAGTGATTATCACCCCTGTAGTCTTCAAAATATGTCCAGAGGAATCCTGGTTTAAAGGGTCTTGGGATGTTCATGGACCCAGTAAAGAAATTATACCCAAGTTTCAAACGAATTGGGAGAAAAAGGAGTCAGACAGACGGAAATGAAAAGATGGTCTTTATCCCTGACAAAGTCATATCGGAGAACACAGCTGAGGTCTGACCAGACGAAACAGTGACACCTCCCTGAACGAAACCACACGAGCACTAGGCAACACTGCATTCCTCCTTCCTGGAAAGTTTCTGTGCTTTGGTCCCCAGGTCTGGATGGAGCAGCGTGAATCACCATATAGACCCAGGAGTTCGACTCTTGTAAAAGTGGGGAGGCGGCACAGCCCAAGTGTGTGCCGTGGAGTGCTAACCTGGAGATGGTCTGGGAAGAAAATGTTCCAAGTTCAAATCCCTTCAGAGAAAATGGCATAGCACCTTCTCCCTTGCCATCAGCATATCCAGGGCTTCCCTGTCTGCAGGGAGGAGAGTTAGACGGACTTCGCTTTCAGAGCTTAGCTCACTGCTGTCCAAAATCATCTGGCTGGA
Source organism: Aplodontia rufa (assembly GCA_004027875.1). Taxonomy (NCBI): domain Eukaryota; kingdom Metazoa; phylum Chordata; class Mammalia; order Rodentia; family Aplodontiidae; genus Aplodontia; species Aplodontia rufa. The sequence continues at coordinate 17,844 of PVKS010038488.1, forward strand.
AATTCCTTTGGGAGTGAAGCATCTAATGTTTCCCTGTGAATA
>PVKS010038489.1:0-17881 GCA_004027875.1 Aplodontia rufa
AAAAAAAATTGAAAAAAAAACTAATTCAAAAGAAAAATGCAAAAAAGGGACATAAATAGGAATTACATAGAAGAAGAGACACAAAGGGTGAATAAATATTGGGAAAGAGCCTCAACTTTACTATCATTAGGGAAGTGCATGTTAAAATTACTGAGTACTTACTAGTATAATTATTGGAGTGAAGGACTAACTATACTAAGGTCATCAGTATGATCCCATGAAGAAGGAGAATTCTCAAACCCTGCTGATAAGGATGGACAATGGAAGACTACTTTGAAAACAATTTGGTGATATCTTACAAAGTTGAACATGTTATCTCATTCCAAGGTCCAGAAAATCCACTTGTAAGTACTTACTCTTGAAAAACTTTATATTCTTTATGTCTCAGTTGACATGATAGAGATTTTTCATAGCATTTTACCTTACAGCAAAAAGTCAAATCACCAAAAACCCTTTCATGGTAAACAGTGAAAAATGAATGAATCTCATTTACATGCAGACATGTGGATGAATATTGGAACATCATGTTGAGGAAAACAAGATTGTGATACAATACAGTATTTTTAAATACATTTATAATTTAGCTGAACATACATGTGCAAAGAAATAATAAAAATAAAATTCAGGAAAATGGTGACCTCTTTGGGACATGCTTTACGTTGGGAACGCAACAATACCCAGTAGGCTGAGATTAGAGCTACATATACGGGAAGTCTCTGTTATTGATGATGTTCTACTTTGAAAATTGGGTGATGTGTTTAGGTATTTTATGTCTAACATTTTTTCACACACATATATATACATTCTTTTATACATATAAAATATTGATCAATTAAAAATAAGAATCCACTGGCCTTGGGAGAGAACTCTGCTCAAGTTCTTTTGCTAATTTGTTCTAGAACTTCAAACAAATCATTTAACTTGTCTGAGCCTTGATTTCCTCATAAATTAGAGAGAATGAATATAACCTTCTCTTGGATTTATATCCAGTTATAAATGTTTCTCAGGATTCCCAGGAAATAGAATTCCTATCCTAAGAGTCTGTGCCCAGGAAAGGGGTGGCCTAATCCTAGGTTAGCTTACACAGTAGTATTTACAGTCTTCAGGGTCTACATCTGGACAGCATGGGTGGTGGGTGACGTGAGGTATGAGGAATCATTAGATGGGGTTTAGACCAGCAACCCAACTACACAGTTCCGACATCTGTGGATACTTACATCAACCTATTGAAGACACTATTGAAATGGTCTTTCACACACTGAATTCCCAACCCTCTAGGGGCCATTGTGTCAAAAGCAAAATTAAGAACTAGGTATAGCTCAGTGGTTGAGCACTTGCCTAGCCCAGGGCTTGATCTCCAGCATTGCAAAAATAAATAAATAAATAAAAATAAAATTATTACCTGCCTAGAAATACAAGATACTGAGCTTTTTCAGCTCAACATGCTTGGCCTAAGTCAAATGCTCTAAATATGTCTTCTAAAGTAGTTTCACAATTCGTTGAATAAATTTCCATGGATGAGGCATGCTCACAGAAGAACCCTAGCAGAATGGAAGAGTATTTAGTGCTAAATGATATCAGATTATGCATCATGCCACAATCAGAAGGTTTTCAAAATGGAACGATCATTTCAAAGGATCATGTTCAAAAGGAACAAAAACAAATCCAGGAGGATGAAAGTAAGAAAAGGAGGCTTTAGATTACTTTGCAGAACCTCCAGTCAGGCATGGACATCCACAGAGTGGCAGCTTTTCATCAGAAATGAGTGATTATGGGCTCTAGGAGCCTTTGCCTTATCATGTGTAGTAGAACAATTGTTCCTCTAATTCAGATTTCTAAGCAGCTTAATGCCTGTTCTTATCATGTTTCAATTTAGAGCACAACAAAATGCTGTATCTGCTCAGCGTCTGCATTTTGAAGTGAAGCTTTCTTTTCAATTATGTGGTTGACCTTCCAAATACAAGGTGGTGAAGAAAGCCTCTCCCAGGCCTCACTCAGCTCACATTGAAAGATGGTCCTAAAGATCATTACAGAGGTGTAACATCTTCCTAACAAAATAATACTTTTACGATGACATAAGATTAGAGGGGAAAAGGAAATAAATTTTAAAACCTTTGCTCTATTAAATTCTCTAAATTTAGCAGAATCACCATGATTACTGTGCTAGGTCAACACTATTAGATGACATATTTGGAGACTCATCTGTGGTCAGAGGTAACCATCTTTGCTGAGGCCAGATTCCTCTAAAATTAGGAGAAATCATTGAGCCAACATCCTGAAGCTTGCCATGCTGGATGGTCTTTTGTGTCTCTCTCCTTTTGAAAAGAAAACTTTGGAATCAAAATTCTCTTGTCTCCAGAATTTGCAGGTACTTTAGTGAATATATGAATTATCCAAGCGTGTATTAAAAACTGATATTCTATCCCAATTCTGAACTGACTTCATATATCTGAAAATATGCGCTCACTTGTGTCATCAGGGGTAGCCCAATTCTAATCCATCAGTAATTACTATTTGTGGTACTGCCTGGAAAACAATCACCAGGAAAGCATTAAGAGTTTTAATGCCATGATTCTGGATGGACGATGGTGACACATATGGCAGGCTTTTGTCATCTCCAATTCTGTTGACTCCAAACTACTATTTTCCCACTTCTTTAGAAACAGGAGAGGAACCCTCGTTATGTGTGGGGCAGATTTAAGTTTTCCACATTTTGATGAAGGTAGCTTAATATTATGTCATTCTGATAGTTTATTAGGTGTTAATAAAATAGTACAGGGGCTGGAGAGATTGCTTAGTGGTAGAGCACTTGCCTGGTATGCACGAGGACCCAGGTTTGAACCCAGCATCACATACATAACTAAGTGTCAGGGAAACTAAAACCAGATGAAAAAAAATAATTCTTTCAGTGTGTGTGTCTCTCTCACCTATCCCTCTTTAAAAATAAAGTAAAATAGTACAGGCTACAAATATCCATCATAGGAGCATTAGGAGAAGCTGGCCCCTTCTGCCCTGGAGATAGGAAAGATGAACTGCTTAGAAATCAGAGAAACAGGTGTGAAGCCTCTTGTCGCTTGCTAAGCAACAGGTGCAGCTGTTTGATGACATGTTTCAGGAGGCGAATGCTTTCCTTTCTCTACATCCTTTTTCACATCTAGAGTCATACTAGAGGTTCTGTAAAGTGTTTTAGTAGTAAGTGTTGAATCTATATTGTCTTGTGTGAGACTGTCACATGTAGCAAACATCTCACCATAAAACCATTCTATACCTGTCTGCCAGAGCTGTAGCTCAGCAGTAGAGCACTTGCCTAGCATACATTAAGCCCTGGATTCAATACCCAGTACCACATACACAAAAAAAATCTCTAAATGGTAGCATTCCTACATTAGCACCTTAAGGTTTATTATTATCTTTTTAAATTCCCAGAGCAACACAGAAGAACAATCTTTACTTCCCCTTTCAATACAACCCCACTAACTTGCCTCAAAGAATATCAGGACTAATTCTGTTATGGCCTTTGTCACTATTTATTGTAATCATAATTAGAAAACAAGGATTCTAGCTCCTCTAATCCAGGATTTCTCATGCCTACGAGGCTCTGTGTATCTCTAATGGATCCCACCTACCACTCTCCTAAAAATTTATATATTCCAAATTAAACTTATTTCTCTTACCCTTGTTTTGTGTGCGGCTAGTTCTCTAATGCTTGGAGTATGGTAAGTGATCCATAAAAGTTTGATGAATTATTTTATATAATCACAATAGAAAATAAACTGTCACAAATGATATTTTACGTCTGCTCTATTTTGAGATTTTTGTGAACTTGTACTGAAAAACATAGCACAGAAGTAGTAGAGGCATTCTGAGTACCTGGTAATTGACCTGTTATCAAATCTTTGTTCCAAATCTGATTTCTTTGCCTCGTGTCTCTGCCGCAGTCTCATACAGTACTGCCAGTGTCACCTTCTTCAGTGTTGGGCTAACTTTACCACTTTCCTGCTCAAAATTCTTTGATATATTTTACTTACATCATTAGGCATCCAAAGCTTTTCCTCTTTTAACTACTTCTCTTCTTTCATCCTCCAACAGGGGTCTTGATATACATGCAACATAGTAACCCCAAAGATGAACTTGATCCCTGCATTAATCAGGGCTCTTGGCTGGAATGACAAAAATGTGCTTGGTTATGAAAGAAGGGAGCACCTAAGCTCCTGTAGCTGCCAACATAGAAAGATGTTCACAATGCATTAAGAGGCAGTCCATAGAATAACATGTCTGATATGATTCTGCTTTATAGATTTTAAAATCTACCTATGGATTGTATATGCTTATAAATCTGGAAATAAGTCTGGCAGAATAAATATATACCAAATAGTAATAACGTTTATCCTTTACGGAGTAAAATCCTAATAGTTTTCCTATTTATATATGCATGTATTCAAATATTTTATACTAACAAAAGGTTCAGATTTGCTGGGCACAATGGTGCAATGCCTGTAAATCCAGTGGCTCAGGAGGCTGAGGCAGGAGGAATGCAAGTTCAGAGCCAGCCTCGACAAATTAACATGGTCCTAAGCAACTTACCATTCTCTGGTACCAAAAATAAATAAATAAACAAAAAGGTTCAAATTAATGCATGGTTCATGGCACCAACCTGCTAGTAAAAGGCTATCATATTCTGTCCTTTATACATTAGCCATGTGTGGCTATTTGAATTTAAATGAATTAAAATGAAATAAAATTAAAAATCCTATTCCACAATTGCATTAGCCACATTTCAGGTGTCTGTCTACCTGATTGCTTCCTCTAGATGCAGTAAGGGGGGAAGCGAGGGCAGGCCTGAGCCTCTGAGGGCTGACAGTCACCAGGAGTTTACCCCAAGGTACCACTTGTGCTCATTTATGTGGGATCTTCCAATGTGTTCAGAGCACCTCTGTCTTAACAGCCAACTTCATGGTGCCTTTAAAGAGAAATTAAAAATTATTGGGCAAGAAAGTTTCTTAAGGTAAACGAGAGAACTTCTCATTCTTTGGCAATGTGGAGACTTGCCTCTTTTAATTGGAAAGAAAAACAAACTGGTTGATTTGTAAACAATGTTTCTTCCTATTCTTCTCATTTGCCTAATTTCCAATTAACATAGCAATGCATAGGGAGAAAAAAAATCATGTTTCTTTTTGGAAGGGAAAATAGAATGGTATTGTAAGGACTTCTGTTTACCACTGCTTTAAAGCAAGCATAGGAAGCTTCACTTTGTTCCCTGTTTTCCTTTTTCAGTTGGAATCTTTAACATTTTGCTCCGTGTGGCACACGGAACATTCAGTGTTGTTTTCATTCTAATGTGGAGTCATAAAATCATTTTTAATGCCTTTTTTTCCTAAACAGATCCCTAATTTGAAAGTTCATTTTAATTAAGGGATAAGTGTGATCTTAATATTTAAGTAGAAGTTTATTGTCCTTCTAATCTTTTATATTATATTATTAATTATGCAGAATAGTGTTTCATTGTAGCATATTTGTACAAATATAGCCATTTGATCAACAGCACTCCTTTTCCTTCCCTCCCCCATCCTCTTCCTCTATCTTAATGGTCTCCTTTTCAACTTCATGAGATTACCCCTGCCCCTGCAGCACCAACGTCTTTTCTTTCTTTTTCCCCCTCTAGCTTCCACATATGAAAGAAAATATATGACACTTGTCTTTCTGAGTCTGGCTTATTTCTCCTAATGTGATGATTTCCAGTTCTATACATTTCCCTGCAAATGACATAATTTTGTTGTTCTTTATGGCTAAATAAAACTCTATCATGTATAGATACCACTGTTAGCATGACCATTAGGGAAATCAAACTAAAAATTGGGGGCTGGAGCAGTGGCTCAGCAGTTAGAGTGCTTGCCTGGCATGCACAAAAACCCAAGTTTGAACCCCAGCACCTTGTACACAACTGAGTGTTGGAGAAACCAGAACCAAATGAAAAATAAATAAAAATTGATAAATTGATTCATTCTCTCAAGAAAAAAATCTAATAATTGAAGTACCATACAATGTAGCTATACCACTTCTCAATCTTTTTCTAGTTATTGTGCTTGAGAAATATGCACATACCCATGTTGGTCACAACACAGTTCACAATAGCCAACTTATGGAATCTGTTTCCGTGTCTGATTTTTGAAAACTGTGAACAAGTAGCTCTCTGAAGGGATCCTTTATTTATTTGGAGCAAAAAGATCACACTGAATCTGAAATTAATGGCAGTGGAGGACTGGCACCCATTTCATGGTTGTGGACTCTGCAAGAGTCACAGCAATCAGATGTCTTGAGGTTTTGCTTTCGTTTTTAAATAAAAGACTAAGAAGGCATTAGCATGCAGCATGATCCTCATTTTTTACTTACTCTTCTCTTCCAACAATCCAGATGTACTGCAGCCATAAATGGTGAAGGCAGTATTCTCAGTGAATTATCAAAGCAGTATTTTGTTCAGCACAGATACCCTCTAAGTCTGTAGGATGCTGAATATTCATTCATTGGCTCTTATTTGTTTTGGATCTTTGAGTCTCTTTCCCAGGTGGAATTAATCATACACCCCCTTGTGTGGTGCAGTCATTTGATTATTTGTCCTCACCATCCTGTTTATTACATGTCCATAAATGTGCGCATATCCTGAAAAGTGTGTAGCAATTTTAGTATGTGTTTTATCACACATACTAAATATCATTGTATTATAGATCTTTCTATTTCTTTGCCGTGTTTTTCACTCAGTGTTTTTAAACTTTACTCCATAGAGCACAGTGATTAAGAGTGATGGATCTAGACCAAACTGCATGCTGCCTTCACCAGAATGCTGGCTTTTTCATTTGCAAGCTGTGCATCCTTAGGCTAATCGCTTAAACACTCTGACCCTTCTGTTCCTTGTCTATAAAATAGAATTATTAATAATACTCACATTGAATAATTACTTTTCTAAGGGATTTGCATATATATTAATCTAATACATTGTTTTTAAAAAGTATTCCATCATATGCAGTACCTCATTTGACTTTATAATACATGAAAAGAAAATTTTCCATTTGGTTTTATCTCTCATTGTTTTATAGGAATTTGTCATATATGCTTGGTATTAATCATATCCCTGCTTTGAATATTACAAATAATTTCTTCCAGTCTGTTGCTGTTCTGCTGACTTAGTTCAAAGGTTATTCAACAGAATGCCCTCAGTGTTTTGTGTAATCAGATCTTTCTATTTCCCCCTTAGTGCCTTTTGCTTTTGGAGTCTCATTTAAGAAATGTATCCATTTCAAATATATCTATCACTATTTATAACCTGAGATTCCATTCTTGCTGCTTGGGATTCAAAGATGAATTCATGAGGAGCTTCCAGTTTAGTCCCAAGAAAATATGTGCAATAATAACAAAATAGGACAGAATGTAATTATTGTTATTTTCAAATATTTAGCTGTGTCTTTACAAAGCAAGTCCTTTTTTCTTTATTTTCCAACATCATATCTGTGTGAGTGATTAGAGAAAAGATCAGAACTGCCCTCAGAGAGTACTGTTGCATTTTGTGCTGTACAAGCTGGAAGAGGTAAATTAATAACTCCTAATAACTTTGTAATGCATGCTAGAAGCTTGGGAATTTTGCTTGGTGCATTTTGAGAAATTTGTGACTCCAAATCTGCAGTTCCATTGCTCACCCACTCACCTGATGACACACATCCACTTGTCCATCTTCTTGATTTCCTCTCCTGCCTCTCCCTTTGCTTCCTTGGACCTCTGCCACACCGTGCCATTCTCCTCTGTTTGAATGCATCCAAAATTCATCTCCTCTCTCTTGAAACTATTGCTCCAAACAACTTTGTTGGGTTCAGAATAGAGCAATCGTATTTTACATAATAATATAAGGAAACTCAATAATTTAACTTTTAAAAGATTATAGGCACCTTCTTACACTGTCATTGAGTGGTGTGATCACTAGGCTGTTCTCAGATAAACCTTGGAGACACATTCCTAAGTCTTTCCAATATGGTGGCTCTGATGCTAAGCCTGACTGGGAGCAGCAAGAAGAGCTTGTGTGGAGTTGAGAGGTTCCAAAGCATATGGGTGTGGGGTTTAATGTGAGCAAACCACCACTGCTGTACTGTTGGCTTTTCCACAGTTGCTCTTAAGCTACAAAAAAGAGTGATCGTTATCATCACAGAAATCCCACAGTTAGTGCCCAGTGTTAAACATACCATGGCTGCTGCTGTTCTTGTTTGCCCCATTCTTTAATTCTCTGATCTTAGGTTGGCACAACACATGGGTCATAGTGTCCCAAGAGCCTGATTAGGGGGACCCTGTTCCTAAACCATGAGATGACATCTGTATCTGAGATCCCCAAAACAGTGCAATAAAAATATTTCCATTTTTTAACCACAATTATGGTCACTGGTTCAATGATGAAGGATAGATAGAATTTCTATCCCAATAGGAGATTTTAGCTATGATTTCCTTATTTGATACATATAAGATTGTTAGACTTTCCCATCCAATACATTTATATTTCATACTTTTTCATTTCATTCCTCATTCTTTTTTCTCCCATCTTCCTTGCCCTTCTTTTTCCCCAACAAGAAGCTGTGTCTGCATTTTTCAAACCAAATTTCATATTCTGTGAATTGATGTGCCAAGGGAAGCAAAGGCTGGGGAAGGTTCATGATCAAATAAATTTAAAATATGCTTCTTGGAATTCCATAATACCAGAATGTCCTGAGAATATTCCAGTAACAAAACCTGTTAGATTTATCTACTTCAAATAAATTTATGTTTAATTTAATTGCTTAAGGTACCTTTGCTTGGGACTTGCAAAATCACACATTAATATTTCAATATGGATAGATTATTACAACATCAACAGGCCAAAGGTGTTAACAGTAAAGTCCTTTTTTTTTTTCTCTCCTATCTAAGCATAAGACTCAAAATGATTTTCTAGGACAATGAGAGATTTGGAAGCCATATTTAGGCAGCGTGTTAAACCAATTGAGAACTCGGAAGTCACATTGATGGCAGGCCTGGGCTTGTGTTAGGTTTTGCTCACACAGTGGCTGCATCTGCTGGTTAGGTCTCTATCTCTTTCACTGAAAACCTTTTTCAGTTTTAAAAGAAGGAAATTTTAGAGATGGCACAAGAACTGTCCTTTAGCTTTCACAGCTTTTTAGGTTCAGGTGGCCACAAAAGGTGGCAGTTCCCTCCTGGGTTTTTTATATCCCTGGACCTAAGGGAAAATTCTGAGAATCTTGTGTCTGACCCTGGAAAGAATCTCATGGGCCTGTGTGGGCCAGGTGTAGACCCTCAGTTAAGGCAGCCATAGCCAGGAAATCAGTCTTGCAATACAAGCATGACTGTGAGTTTAAATGTGTTCTCAGAGAAGAAAAATCAGAGTCTGTGTGAACATCTCAAATGATGTCAACTACTGGGGTCAGTGATCTGCCTCCTGTCCTTCAAAAAGCTTGTGTACAAGTGAGGCATGAATTTATCCATGTTAGGCCGACAAGGAATGATCAAAATAGCAATTTCTTTGACATGGGGCTAAAATCACAAGTCAGTTTGATTATTCTGCTCATCCTGCACCAGTCAGAATCTCTTGTATCTATTTTAAAGTAGTTATTGAATTAGAAAGCATAATAATTCCCAAATAAATAGGCTTTGGGTGTTAGGATTCATAGTTTGGGGAGAATAGGAAGAAAATAATAAAAGCAGACTTCAGCACGGCGAAGCTCAGGAACCTCAGCCTTAGGAGAGGAAAGACAAGTCCATTGCCTGCTGCCTATGAAGAGTCAATGGAGCCCAACATCTGAGATTCTTCTGCCCCACTAGAGGAAGCCCTGTGGGCTGACCTGATCTAGACATCACAGGGAATTTCTTCCCTTTGTATTATTTTCCTATGCTAGGAAACAAATTATAACAACTTGAATATCTTAGAATGACATGAATTTGTTGTAAGAGTTTCTGTGGGTCAGGAGTCTGGGTATGAGTAAGCTGGGTCCTCCAGTCAGTATCTTCTTAGGGAAACCCCGCTTGTCAGCCAGGGCTGTGATTGTACTTGAGGCTCAGAGTCCTCTTCCCAGGCAGAAATCAGCTCCTTATGGCTGCAGGACTAAGACTCTCTTCTGCTGGAGGGTGGTATATCCTTTCTAGCCTTATTGTCATCTCCATAGCATGGCAGTTGGCTGCTTATAGACCTGCAGGAGAGTGTCTGATGCTTCAAATCTCTGATTTGGTTTAAGAGTCTCAACTGATTAAGTCAGGCTCACCCATAAGAATCAATTGATTAGGGACATTAATTGCATCATCATGATCCCTTTGCTATATAGTGTAACATAACCAAGAGAATGACATCCCATTATATTACTAGGTACTACTCACACCCAAATAGAAGGACCATACAGAGAATATACACCAATGCACAGAAATACTGCAGGTCAACTTAGATTCTGCCTACTACAATAAAATAAACAGAAGGAAGAAAAGGTTGATTTTGGTGGAAACCCTCCTAGGCATAACTTCACCATCTTTCAGCTTGGAGTAGAATTAAGATAGATAGGATGTGAATAAATAAATTCATAAAGGAAATATCACTAATAAAAGCATGAATACATCCCAAATCTATTCTTGGCTCCTTTCACTTTACTGGCCTGATTTTTTGTGTGAATTTATTTATTTAGTGTATGTATGTGATATTTTACCTTCTACAAAATTTTCCTTCTAAATTTCTGTAATTTCCTTTCCCATGTGATTTCATGCCATTAGGGTATTTCCTCCCCCATAGGACAAAGGATCAGAGAAGCTAAAAACATGGGTCTAGAATTACAAAGCCAGACAGTGGAGGAACAAAGACCAAAGTCAGTCCTTTATCTCCAAATTCTGCTCCCTACCCCTTCTTGGTCCTCCTTTGCATCATATGAATATGATGGTCAAATGTGTAGTGTCCTGTCTAAAGATAAGCTCATTGCCCTTAAAAACAGCTTCCAGTGCTGTTGGGCTCTACCTGAGGACAGGGTGAGCAAGGAGCATGTCTTCTTGTCCAATTCTCTCATCTCTGAAAGATTGAGCAGACAGGGCCTTGTCACCCCACCCACAAGGGCAGCAGGACTCACATATTGACATGCTAGGAAATGCCTTCGGTGTGGTAGAGTTTCTCACCAGTCAGTTGATTTTACAGAACTCCTTTTACATTAGGTTTCCAAGGAAGATTGTGCTATTTCTATTGTGGCAGGCTGAGGAGAGCCAGGGATTCCCCTTTCTCTTCTAGGGCTATATGACAAGGGCTAACGGAAACCCTTTGCAAAAGGTAAAACACCATACAAATATGTACACCAATTAAGTAAATTCACTACAATGCTGGCCAATATAAGGCATGAGCAGCCAAGAATATATTTGGGAGGTATTCATGCTTTTATTAGTGGGATTTCCTTTAATTTATGAACTTATTTAAACTCACATCCTATTCTAATTCACATATATTTGTGTGTGTGTGTGTGTATATATATATATATATACACACACACATACATATATATTTTGCAAGTTGGTGTTGCAGATATCATTGCTCCAATTTCACATATGAAGAAACTGAGATCTAAAAAGACTTTTTAGTTTACCACATAGGTGGTAAAGGGTCCACCTGGTACTGAACCTGCATCTTTAAGCTCCAGGGACCATAAATTTCCACCCCACCATGACAGCCAGCTCATATGTCATATCTGACATGTCCCTTCTGTTCCCTATCATTTATCTGAGTTAATATTCTCTTCTTGATGTCATTGTAATATCTGTTCATCCTTCCTCCCATTCATCCATCCATCTTCTAACAACTAACCAATTGTGTTATAGCACTGAACACTTGCTCACATGCTCCTATTCTTTAAAAGTTGGAAGAACTTCATCTTTTTACTTCTACCAACAAGCTGAGGGGTTTGGCACATAGATAGTGTTTAGCAGTAGTTCATTGACTTCTATTCCTTCTCTTGAGAGACCTCTGGTCAGCACCAAAATCAATATAGTTTATTTTCACAAAGGATGTACCAGGACTGCAGAGCTTGGACCATGGAGGTTCTTGGTAGATTGCTTCCCTCCATTCCCTGCTTCCTTACCTACCTCCAAAAAGTATGTAAAATCATGTAGAACCTTCTTTTCTCAGACTTTTTATCCATTCTCTTGTCCCTTTCACATTCTCAGGCATGTGATGTATACTGAGAGCTGCTCTTTCCCCACTCAAAGGCAGCCCAGGGGAAAGCCAGAGCCCATGAGCATCCTAGGCCAGAGTCCTATGCCATTCCCTCTCTTACTTTCTGAATGATTGGCTACAAGAGCCTTGCTGTAGGACTTTGCATGTACCCCTGAGGAATATTCTCCAATGCCACAGTCATTTTGAATTGCCATTCTGCCTGGTATTAGCTACACCGCCATTTTTGTATCACTGTACATTTGATATCCTTTCTGTTAATTTATCCAAGTGATTGAATTATGAAAAAGCCCTTCAAAGCAAAAGATCAAAGAGAAAAATTTGTGGTACAATTTAGTTTAGCTTATCCCCAACATTTATCCCTTCTTTGATATAACTGTAAATCTACCTGGCAATATTATCGTACACCCTACATTTTCCATATAATCCACAATAAACAACCAGTAGAATAAAGGAAATGCCTAAATTAAAAACAAGGATATGGTGTTTATATGTGTTCTTTAAGTGGTGTCCAGGTAGGAAAGTGTAGGCATCCCAGAGAGAGAGAGGCTGTGTATTTTCTGCTAACTAAGCAAGGCTCTGGGAGTCAGTTCAGGACTTTGGGGAGTGAAGGGCATAGGATGCTGCTTAGACTATTTAGATGGCAGCCTTCTCTCTTTTACCAAAAGTCTGCACAGGTTCAAGTCCAGTATGTTCAATGCAGAGAAATGTTCTTGGTGTACTTGAAAAAGCTATGTTTTGTCTCAAGCTTTTATAAGACACATTGCAATAGAACAGTGGGGGAAGGAGGGCTTAAACAACAAACATTTCTTTCTCTTGGTTCTGAAGGCTGGCAACCACAAGGATAGCCAGCAGATTTGGGTCTGGGATCTGGTGAGGGCCCTCTTGCTGGTATGTGAACAGTTGCCTTCCTGCTATTATATCTTTACATGGAGGAGGCAGAGAAAAGAAGGGAGGGTGAGAAATATCATCTGTCTTGTCTCTTTTCCTAAAACATTGATCCCATTTATGAGAGTTCTACCCTGTTGACCTAATTCCTTCCCAAAGGTCCTACCTCCACTACTGTCACACAGGAGACTTGGGCTTCAACCTGCGGATTTTGGGGTAACATAAATATCAGTCAACAGAAGGCAATCACTGAAAATTTGAAGGACTATAAAGATGTAAATATAGCTACAACTTAGGATAGTAACCTTTTTTTCATTTTTACTGGTTCTTTTAGATATACAATGGTATAATTATAAAAGCATAGAATATAACTTTTTCAGTCCCCAATATTTCTCCTTCCCTTCATTTCCTCCCCTGCTCTTCTCTTCCCTCTGCTTTGTGATCTGTTATTTATTAATAGTTTTGTAATAGTGTCTTTTTTTTTAAAGAGATAGAGGGACAGTGAGACAGAAAGAAAGAAACAACTTTATTTAGTTTTTCACATGGGCCTTAGTTGCTCCAACACTTAGTTGTGTACATGGTGCTGGGGTTTGAACCTGGGTCCTTGTGCTTGGCAGGCAAGCACCAAAACCACTAAGCCACCGCTCCAGCCCTGTAATAGTGTCTTGCTGATTACATGATGATGAGATGCACTGTGGTATATTCATATATGAACACAGGAAAGTTAGGTCTGATTCATTCCACAAACTTTCCCCATCCCATCGCTCTTAGCTCCCTTCCCCTTTGTGTATTCCTCTGATCTTTTCCTTATTTGGGGTTAGCTTCCACATATCAGAAAACATTTAACCTTTGATTTTTCAAGGCTGGCTTATTTCACTTAGCATGACAGTCTCAAATAGATTCTATCTATCTCTTTGCCAGCAAATGCTGTAAAGTCATTCCTCCTTACGGCTGAGTAATACTCCATCGTTCGTGTACACCACAGGGTTTTTTTTTTTTCTTTTTTACCCTTTCATCTGTTGAAGGGCACCTTGGTTAGCTCCATAGCTTAGCTATTATGAATTATGCTGCTATAAACATTCATGTGGCTACATAATTCTTTAAAAGGCTATGGAACTACCATTTGACCCAGCTATACTACTCCTTTGTATAGATCCAAAGAATTTAAAATCAGCATACTACAGGATAGTAACTCTAACAGCAGGGTAAATGGTGGCATGGACATGCCAGAACCTAAAGGGTAGTGAGAGCATGTAGGACAAGATTTCAATAGTGTGGGGCTGGAGCGATGGCTCAGTGGTTTCGGCACTTGCCTGGCAAGCACGAGGACCCGGGTTCAAACCCCAGCACCACGTACACAACTAAGTGTTGGAGCAACTAAGGCCATGTGAAAAACTAAATAAAGTTATTTCTCTCTTTCTCTGTCTCTCTCACTGTCCCTCTCTCCTTAAAAAAAAAAAAAAAAAAAGATTTCAATAGTGTGGGTCAGACAGTATGGAGGTTGCATCAATCAGTGGAAACTGGTAAGAAAAATGAGATAAATACAAGGGGGCACTGCAGAAAGTAAAATTTGGCAACTGATTGGGTCTGATATGAGTCTGAGGCAAGAGGAATCCAAGATGATATTAAGATTTCTAGCTGTGTGACTGAAAGGAGGTTGGTTGGATTTTCCAGGATAGGGAAGATTAGAGAAATTGCATCTTGTGGGGAGAAGAAATATTGAACTCTAGTTTAGACTGTAGTAGCTGGAACACCACCATGTTGGCGAGAACACCGAGCTGAGAATGGTGATGTATTAGGGGAAATGGAATTGACATAAGAATGGAAGTCACAGAAAGAAAATGACAAGGTAGGACAGATCCTTGGAAGGTACCACTATTTTTTGACCAAGATGAGAAGGAAAAACTAAAGGAATTGGAAAACGGATCATCACAGACAGGAGAACATAGTGTTTTTAAAGAGCTAGCAAAGAAGAATGGGTAGTAGCCAACTTCAACTCTTGTCCAACTTTATGTTAAAAAAAAAAAGCACTGAAAATTACAAATATCATCTCATTTTGCTAATTGTAGATTTCAAGTATAAAAAGAGTAGTTAAATACCATCAGAGTTTCAAATCCTGGCTCTATCATTCACTATTCTGTGAGCTTGGATAAGTTTTCCTTTTTTAAAATGTGGGAAACTCATTATAGCTCACAGGGTAGTATGAGTATTATATAAGATAACACAGTTATAGTTACATACCTGGTTGTATGGACAGTGACTGAGCCACCTTATTATCATTTCTTTGGGCTTATTTTTATAATATCCACAGGAAGTCACTTGAATCTAAGATCATTGCTATTTTAATAGTTGTGTTAAAAACGGAATATTCCCGCCAGGTGTGGTGGCACACATCTGTATTCCCAGCAGCTCAGGAGGCTGAGGAGGAAGATCACAAGTTCAAAGCCAGCCTCAGCAACTCAGCAAGGTCCTAAGCAACTTAGTGAGATCCTGTCTCAAAAAATAAATAAAATACAAAGGGATGGGGACGTTGCTCTGTGGTTAAGCACCCCTAGCTTTGCTCCATGGTACCAAAACAAAAAAAAAATCCTGATTATTCCAAGTGTCTGTATATAGTAGGCTCTTGATTAATACTAGTTGAAGGACTTCAAGATCTCATTCCACCCACACATCCTTGACTGAGGGTGCCCCTTTGGTCCTTGTTAGAGAAGGAAGAGATGGATTCTAATACACATACTGGTCCATTTCTTCTTCCTGTCTTTCTTAACCGTAACTATTTAAATGACATAGGCCTGTATTTAACTGTTTGGGACCCTATTAGAAGATAATTTTTAATTTACTGCTGCACAGAAGTTCTGAAAACCTAAACTAAAACACAGTCCTTCCACACTTCCAGAAAATGCCTTAGTGCTGCAAGTCAGCCTTTGCTCTCAGTCCTTGATGCACAATGCTCATTTAATCTCACAATATACTAAATAAGAGGGCATTGCAGTGTTGTCCGCTCAGTTTCACAAATGAATATACGGAGGCACAGAATTTAGGTCCCTCACCTACAAAGCAGTAGAGTTTATTTCTAACCCAGAGAGCCCAGCCATGGCTCTTAGCCTTTCATTGTGTTGTTTCTATCAAGCTTAACCTAGACTGAATTTGAACACCCAAAGCATCGTTTTTGTGAATTTTGCTTACATTAAGCCTATATATTTTGTTTCTTTTTGCAGTGCTGGGAACTGAACCCAGGGGCCTGTGCATTCTAGACAAGTGCTGTACCACTAAGCTTAGCCCCAGCCCATGGGAACATTGAGTTAGGGTCTCAATTTAAAGAATAGTACCCTCAGTCCTGAGTCAATACTTAGTATGTTACACCCTTTTTGAGAACCCCAAAGAACTTCTGTTGGGTTACTGTACCAAAATATTCCCCTTATCCTTAAACACTGATTGGCTTTTAAGGGATAGAGGGACAGTGAAAGAGGAGAGAATCAATTTTATTTAGTTTTTCACATGGCTTTCATTGCTCTGACACTTTACTGTGTACGTGGTACCAGTGTTTGATCCCACATCCTTGCACATGCCAGGCAAGCGTAGTATCCTCTGAACCATCGCTCTAGCCCCCACTGATTGGCTTCTTAATCTTACAGATACTGAAATGTGTAACTGATCAGCCTTTCCTTACTACATTGACCGTTAGACCATTTACATTGGAAGATTTGATCTTGTCTCTATTTTATGTTACTATTCTTACTTCATTTCCTCTTCTGTTCCAACTTTTTATGTGTCCTGGCTTACTTTATTTGGAGGAAATTAACATAACTCCTTTTTGGAACAAAATGAGAATCTGAAAACATGCTTCATTGCATCTTTATGAGATGGTTATTATTAACCTTCATACAGATGAGGAAACTGACCCTTAAAGGCATTTAAATAAACCATCCAAGCATGACTCATGGTTTAGTGCTTAATGTTATGCTGATATATTTGTAATCTGGTTTTCCCCAGGCCACATAAATTTATGTGGAGAAATACATTATGTTTATAGTATTCATCTCAGGTTCACCCCCACGAGCTATGAATTCATGTAATTTCTTTGTACCTGCTTTCTCATTTGCAAAATGGAAATAATAATTTATGTAAAATGCTTACAAGAGTTTCTAGGACACAGGCATTGAATATCGTTATCTTCTTCTCCTTTTAGCTTGCTCTTCTATTGTTTTGGATCCTCTGGTCCCTCTGAAAGGGTCACACTTATTTTCTAGGGTCCCCAGTGAGGCCTTATGAGGGCCCGTTATCCATTTTCTCCTGCACTTCCACTCCGGCCAGCTACACTGGTTTCCATTTCCATCAATGCTACTTGAAGATTTCCCACCCTGGGATCATAAATTAGTACAACTGCTATGGAAATCAGTATGGGGGTTCCTCAAAAGGTTAGGTATGGACCATATTTCCCAGCTATACCACTCAGTATTTATCTTAAGTCAAGTCAGCATACTATAGCAATGCATGTGTACCATGTTCATGGCAGTGCAATTCACAACAGCAACTATGTAACCAACCTGGGTGTCCATCAATGGATGAATGGACAAAAAAAATGTGGGATATATATACACAATGTTATTCCACCATAAACAAGAATGATCTTGTTCCATTTGCATGAAAATAGATGGAACTTGTGAGCTTGATGTTAAGTGAAATATGCCAAACTCAAAGTTAGGGATTGTATGTTTTCTTGCACATGTGGAAGATATAGGGGAAAAAGGAAAAGGACGATATGTATGTGGGGGGGGG